>OU896723.1:13164316-13180322 GCA_918026855.4 Phaedon cochleariae
ATCTCATAGGTAGACATCGTCTAGTGTTTCCTGAATCAAAATATCGCTAACAACAGGGAGAGCAAGAAACTTCGACTTCGACTGTGTTCACACTGTATTTTCGCATTCTAGCATCTGACATGCCTACAGTAATTGCAGATACGATCGCACTGACCATATGGGTCGACTTGAAAGAACATATAACGAGAACAATAGACAAGTGAAGATACTCAGACAACATCAGTCCGCACACCGTATCTCTGTATTCTATCATCTCACATGGGTACCTCTGGAGCATTTGAATTCGCAACTATTATATAAGACGACATCGAAACATGCATAACGCACACAACAGGCAGAACAAGAAACTTCGACCTCGACTATGCTTACACTGTAACTCCGCATTCTAGCATCTGACATGCCTACAGCAATAGCAGATACGATCGCACTGACCATATAAGACGACTTCGAGGGACATATAACGGGAACCATTGACAAGTGGAGATACTTCGACATCAGTCTGCACACTATATCTCTGTATTGTAACATCTCACATGGATACCTTCGTAGCATGGTAGTTTCTGATGATCATTTAAGACGACATCGAAGCGGGTATAACGCACACAACAGACAGAACAAGAAACTTCGACCCCGACTATGCTTACACTGTTACTCCGCATTCTAGCATCTGACATTCCTACAGTTATGGCAGATACGATCGCACTGACCATATAAGAAGACTTCGAGAAACATTCAACGAGAACAATTGACAAGTGAAGATACTTCGACAACATCAGTCTGCACACTGTATCTCTGTATTCTTTCATCTCACACAGATACCTCTGGAGCATATAAGTTCGCAACGATCATATGAGACGACATCGAAGCGGGTATTTCGCACACAACAGGCAATTCGACTATGTTCACTTTGTAACTTTGCATTCTAGCATCTCAAATGCCCATTCAAGAAGTATATATGACAGCTTATTGGATGCGAGTGGAGTACTTTACTTTTTCATAACCACCAGAAACTTCGATTCCAACAATCAAAAGTCGGTGAATCGGCGTTCGCCAAAACTTCGAATTCATCAAATCCTGATAATAAGTCGGTTATACATCTCATAGGTAGACATTGTCTAGTGTTTCCTGAATCGAAATAACGCTCACAACAGGGAGAACAAGAAACTTTGACTATGTTTATACTTCAACTTCGCATTCTAGCATCTCACATGCCTACAGTGATTGCAGATACGAACGCACTGACCATATAAGACGACTCCGAAGGACATACAACGAGAACAATAGGCAAGTGAAATACTCCGACAACATCAGTCCGCATACCGTATCTCTGTATTTCATCATCTCACATGGATACCTCTAGAGAATATGAGTTCGCAACTATTATATGAGACGACATCGAAGCGGGTATAACACACACAACAGGAAGAACAAGAAACTTCGACTTCGACTATGTTAACTTCGTAACTTTGCATTCTAGCATCTCAAATGCCCATTCAAGAAGTATATATGAGAGCTCATCATATGCGAGTGGAGTACTATACTTTTTCATATCCACCAAAAACTTCGATTCCAACAATCAAGTGTCGGTAAATCGGCGTGTTCGCCAAAACTCCCAATTCATCAATCCCAATGAAAAGTCGGTTATACATCTTATAGGTGAACAATGTCTAGTGTTTCCTGAATCAAGATAACGCTTACAACAGGGGAAACAAGAAACTTCGACTTCGACTATGTTCATACTTCAACTTCGCATTCTAGCATCTGACATGCCTACAGTAATTGCAGATACGATCGCACTGACCATATGGGACGACTTTGAAGGACATATATCAAGAACATTAGGCAAGTGAAGATACTTAGACAACATCAGTCCACACACCGTATCTCTGTATTCTATTATCTCACATGGATACCTCTGGAGCATATGAGTTCGCAACTATTTTATAAAACGACATCGAAGCATGTATAACGCACACAACAGGCAGAACAAGAAACTTCGACCCCGACTATGCTTACACAGTAACTCCGCATTCTAGCATTTGACATGTCTACAGCTATAGCAGATGAGATCGCACTGACCATATAAGACGACTTCGAGGGACATAATATATAACGAGAACAATTGACAAGTAAAGATACTTCGACATCAGTCTGCACACTGTATCTCTGTATTATAACATCTCACATGAATTTCTTTGTAGCATGGTAGATCGCAACGATCATATGAGACGACATCAAATCGGGTATAACGCACACAACGAGCAGAACAAGAAACTTCCACTTCGACTATGTCTACACTGTAACTTTGCATTCTAGCATCTGACATGAATAAAGTTATAGCAGATGCGATGGCACTGACCATATAAGACGACTTTGAAGGACTTATAACGAGAACAATAGACAAATAAAGATACTTTGACAACATCAGTCAGCACACTGTATCTCTGTATTCTATCATCTCACATAGATACCTATGGAGCATATCAGTTCGCATCGATCTTTTGAGACGACATCAAAACGGGAATGACGCATAAAACAGGGAGAACAAGAAACTCCGACTATGTTTACACTGTGGCTCTGAATTATATTATCTGACATACCTACAGATGGAACAGATACGATCGCACTGACCATATAGAAAGACTTTGAGGGACATATAACGAGATTAGTAGGCATGTGAGGATACTTCGACAACATCAGTCAGCACACTGTAGCTCTGTATAGATACTTCTGGAGCATATCAGTTCGCATCGATCATATGAGACGAAATCAAAACGGGTATAACGTACACAACAGGCATAACGAGAAACTTCGACTATATTTACACTGTAACTTTGCATTCTAGCATCTGACATGCCTACAGTTGAAGCAGATACGATCGCACTGACCATATAGGACGACTTCAGAGGACATATAACGAGAACAATAGGCGAGTGAAGATACTTCGACAACTTCAGTCTGCACACTGTATCTCTGTATTGTATCATCTCACATAGATCATATAAGACTACATCGAAGCAAGTAAAACGCACACAACAGGCAGAACAAGAAACTTCGACTCCGACTATGTTTACACTGTTACTTAGCATTCCAGCATCTGACATGCTTGAAGCTAGAGCAGATACGATCACACTGACCAAATGAGACGACTCCGAAGGACATTTAACGAGAACAATAGGCAAGTGAAGATTGTTCGACAACATCAGTCTGCACACTGTATCTCTGTATTCTATCATCTCACATAGATACCTCTGGAGCATATAAGTTCGCAACGATAATATGAGATGACATCGAAGCGGGTATAACGCACACAACAGGCTATTCGACTTTGTTTACATTGTAACTTTGCATTCTAGCATCTCAAATGCCCATTCAAGAAGTATATATGACAGCTTATCAGCATCAACATCAGTCCGCATACCGTATCTCTGTATGCTATCATATCACATGGATACCTCTGGAGCATATGAGATCGCACCTATTATATAAGACCACATCGAAGCGGGTATAACGCACACAACAGACAGAACAAGAAACTTCGACCCCGACTATGCTTACACTGTTACTCTGCATTCTAGCATCTGACATGCCTACAGCTATAGCATATACGATCGCACTGTCCATATAAGAAGACTTCGAGGGACATATAACGAGAACAATTGACAAGAGAAGATACTTCGACAACATCAGTCTGCACACTGTATCTCTGTATTCTATCATCTCACATAGATACCTCTGGAGCATATAAGTTCGCAACGATCATATGAGACGACATCGAAGCGGGTATAACGCACACAACAGGCTATTCGACTATGTTCACTTTGTAACTTCGCATTCTAGCATCCCAAATGCCTATTCAAGAAGTATATATTGTAATGATATTCCCCTTGGAGGGGCTTGAGAAACATCAGCAGGAAGGCAGGAGTACAACGATCATCCTGTATCACGCATACCAGATTGCTCTCCTACCTCCCAATGCACTAGCATATTTCCGAACACTCAATATATGCCGCGGTGACAGATAACGTCACAGAAGATTCTGGAATGTTCTGGAAACAATCGATGGAACAAATAGAGAGAGGTTCGTTCTAAGAAGCTTCTAGAACAAAAAGAAGGAGACGGAAGATCATTCGAGAAGGTTCTCGAACCAAAAGCCTGTCTAGTTATCTCATATAAAAACGGCCGAATAACTGCCGTCGGGGAGTCAAACAGCGAGTGTCAGAGAGACAGTTATATACCGCGTGTTATAAATCGTTTTACATAAATAGTAGTTATAAGTTCGATATAAATTAGTGTTTCTTCAGTTTAAATAAATAAGTTCGGAAATAAATAGAGTCGTGTTCGCTTCTGCACCCGAATAACGTAACAATTTGTGTCAGAAGTGTGGGATATTCCAGTGTGAAGTGAACAGACCGTTGTAATGAAGAAACTACACGAGTTGAAAGTGGTGGACTTGAAACGCGAGTTGGAGGAGAGAAATCTCGACACAACAGGGATCAAGGCTACACTTCAGCATCGTCTCGAAGAGTATATGGTGAGCGTAGGTCAAGATCCAGAGACGTTTACCTTCGAGGAACCAGCTTCAGCAGAATCGATGTTGGCTGGGATCTCGGCACAGATTTATGCTCAGCAAGATCAGATCGCCTCTCAGATCTCAGCTCAACGGCAGGAGGTATTGGCTCAGATAACAGCTCAAGTCGCGACTCAGATAGAAGATCTGAAGAAAGAACTGCAGCTCGAAATAGATGAACTGAAGTCAAAATCTCGCAGGAGAGCTGCGATGGAAGAGTCAGTGGTTACTACCAACAGAGTGAAGCCGCCTACATTCGATGGAAAAACATCGTGATCAAACTACCTGAAGCAATTTGAAGCAGCTTCCAAAGCCAATGGGTGGACATCAGAAGACAAAGTGGTAGCTCTCACGGTAGCTCTACGGGGTGATGCACTAAGCATCTTGCAAGCCATTCCGGAAGATAAATCCGATAACTACGATTATCTCATCGAAAGCCTCAACATGCGCTATGGTCAAAAACATCTACAGCATGTGTTACGATCACAAATGAAGAACCGTCGACAGGGAGACAATGAGAGCCTACAGGAATTTGAAATGGAAGTAGCTCGGTTGGTTCGGTGTGCCTACCCATCAGCTCCTGAGTATCTGATAGACTGTCTTGCTGTTCAAACGTTCCTGGATGGATTGCGAGATATGGAAATGCGGAAAGCGGTTCGGTTGACTCGACCGAAAGAGTCTCCCAGTGCTCTGGCAGCTGCGCTAGAAATCGAGGCCGCGATAGAAGCTACACGAGAAGCAACAAAATTCCAAGCCGTCGATGACAGCACGAACATAGCGGACAGTCCCAGGCAAGATCTAACTGAAGACCTTATAAATGTCATGAAGGGCCTCTTGGATGAGGAGAAGATACCAGTTCGAGCAGCTGCAGGAAAACTAGAGCGGGATGATCCAAAAAGACCGGTTTATCAAGTGGGGACGAGCCATAAGAATGCAGATGCATTGTCCAGAAGGCCATGTCTACCTGAGTGCTCACATTGTAGTCGTTTGGAGAATAAGGAAGCAGCCCTCTACAGAACCACCGTTGTCAATGGAGATTGGTTACCTGCAGCAATCAAGCAAGAGCAAGAAAAGGACCCAGAACTTCGCTAGCTTCGAGAATGGAAGAAAGCGAATCGTCGTACTTCTTGGCAAGAAGTAGCACCATCTTCACAGACTTTGAAGGCGTACTGAAGTCAGTGGGACTCCTTGGTATTAGAAGATGACCTGCTCAAGAGGAATCTCGAGAGCGATGATGGGTCGGATAATCGAATGCAGTTGGTCATTCCTAGGAGCCGAGTGTCGGAAGTACTTGGATATGTACATGATGGAACTTCAGGGGGACATCTAGGAGTGAGTAAGACACTGCAGCGGGTACGAGAGCGGTTCTACTGAGTGAACTGCAGTGACGACGTCAGGGAGTGGTGCCGTAAATGCACTGTATGCTTTGCCAGCAATGGGCCACATCGTAAACCAAGAGCACCAATGAGACAGTACAATGTTGGAAGCCCTTTCGAGAGAATTGCTATGGATATTGCGGGGCCGTTTCCAGTGACTGATAATGGAAATAAATACATCCTCGTCTGCATGGACTACTTCACCAAGTAGGTGGAAGCGTATGCGATCCCTAACCAGGAAGCCGTAACTGTCGCCGATGTCCTAATGAATCAACTCATCAGTCGTTTTGGGGTGCCATTGGAACTCCACTCTGATCAGGGCCGGAACTTCGAGAGTGAGGCAAATGGGGACACATCGACTTCATCGTCTTACACACAATATATCCCTATCCTATCATCTCACATGGACAAAATCGAAGCAGGCAAGCTCGCAATGACCATATAAGACGACTTTCAAGCAGGTATAACAAACACAGATTGCAGAATAAGAAACTTCGATCCGACCATGTTCACACTGTAATTCTACAGTCGAGCATCTGACATGTATGGAGTTGACGCAGATACGATCGCAATGACCATATAAGACGACTTTGAAGGGTATAAAGCGAGTACAACAGGCGAATGGGGATACATCGACTCCATAATAGTACACATCATATCTCTCTATTCTATCATCTCACATGGACACTATTGATGCAGACAAGTTCGCATCGAGCTTATGAGACGACATCCGAGAGGGTATATCGCACACAGCTTGCAGAACATGAAATTCGACTTCGACCATGTTTACATTGTAACTCTGCAGTCTAGAATCTGACATGCATACAGTTGAAGCAGATACGATGGTAGTGACCGTATAAGACGACTTTGGAGGGTATATAACGAAAACAATTGGCAAATGAAGATACATCGACTTCATCGTCGTGCACACTATATCTCCCTTTCCTATCATCTCACATGGCCTCTATTGAAGCACACGGATTTGCATTGAGCTTATAAGACGACTACCGAGCAGATATATTGCAGACAGCTTGCAGAACAAGAGAATTCGACTTCGAATATGTTCACACTGTAACTCTGCAGACTAGCAGCTGACATGCATACAGTTGAAGAAGATACCATTGCAGTGACCGTATGAGACGGATTTGAAGGGTATATAGCGAATACAACAGGCAAATGAAGATACATCGACTCCATCGTCGTACACACTACACTACTTCCGTAGCAGGTAGCTGGGATTGATCGCCAGGGTCGTAACAATACTATTGAAGCAAACGAGTTCGCAATGCCCATATGGGACGACTCCTAAGCGGGTATAACGCACACATCTTACAGATCAAGAAACTTCGATTTCGACTATTTTCACACTGTAACCCTGCCGTCAAGCATCTGACATGCATACAGTTGATGCAGATAAGAAGGCAGTGACCGTATAGGATAACTCTGAAGGGTATATAACGAGTTCGATAGGCAAATGAAGTAAAAGAAACTTTGACTACGAATATGTTCACACAGAAACTCTGCGTCTAGCATCTGACATGCATACAGTTGAAGCAGATATGATCGCAGTGACCATATAAGACAACTCTGGAGGATATGTAAAAAAGTACAATAGGCAGATGAAGATACATCGACTTCATCGGAGTGCACTCTATCTCTCTATCCTATGATCTCACATGGATACTATTGGAGCAGACGAAATCGCAATGCACATATGAGACGACTTCTAAGCGGGTATAACGCACACAACTCGTCGAACAAGAAACTTCGACTTCAGATATGATCGAACTGAAACTCTGCAGTCTGATATCTGAAATGCATACTGTTGAAGCAGATACGATGGCAGTGACTGTATAAGACGACTTCGGAGGGTATATAACGAGTAAAATAGGCGAATAAGGATACATCGACTTCATCGTCGTACACATTATATATCTCTATCCTATCACCTCACATGAACACTTCTGAAGCAGACCAGTTTGCATGGACCATATGAGACGACTTTCAAGCGAGTATAACGCACACGATTCGCAGAACAAGAAACTTCGACATCGACTATGTTTACACTGATACGCTGTAGTCTAGCATCTAACATGCATACATTTGAAGCAGATACGATTGCAGTGACCGTATAAGACAACTTTGGAGGGTATATATCGTGTATAATAGGCAAATGAAGATACATCGACTTCATTGTTGCGCACACTATATCTCTCCATCCTATCATCTTACATTGACACTATTGAAGCAGACAAGTTTGCATTGACCATATGAGACGACTCTCAAGCGGGTTTAACGCACACAGCTCGCAAAACGAGACCTTTCGACTCTGGGTATGTTTATACTGTAACTCTGCAGTCCAGCATCTGACATGCATACAGTTGAAGCAGATACGATGACAGTGACTGTATGAGACGACTCTGAAGGGTATATAACGAGTTCGATAGGCAAATGAAGTTACATCGACTTCATCGGTGTGCACCCTCCATCTCTATCCTTTCATCTCACATGGATACTTCTGAAGCAAACGAGTTCGCAATGCCCATATAAGACGACTTCTAAGCGGGTTTAACGCACACAACTTGCAGAAAAAGAAACTTCAACTACGACTATGTTTACACATGAACTCTGCAAGCTTCTGACATGCATACAGTTGATGCAAGAACGATCGCAGTGACCGTATAAAACGACTTTGAGTGAATTATAACAGGTACAATGGGCGAATGAATATACATCGACTTCATCGTTGTGCACACTATATCTCTTTATCCTATCATTCCACATGGACACCATTGAAGCAGACGAGTTCGCAATGACCATACAAAACGACTCCCAAGCAGATATTACGCACACAGCTTGCAGAACAAGAAACCTTGTCTTCGACTATGTTTACACTGTGACTCTGCAGTATAACATCTGGCATGCATACAAATGAAGCAGATACGACTGCAGTGACCATATAAGACGACTTTGAAGGGTATATAGCGAGTACAACAGGCAAATGAAGATATATCGACTTCATCGTTGTGCAGACTATTGAAGCAGACATGTTCGATGTGACCATATGAGACGACTTTCAAGAAGGTATAATGCACACAACTTGCAGAACAAGAAACTTCAACTACGACTATGTTTATACATAAACTCTGCAGTCTAGCTTCTGACATGCATACAAATGATGCAAGAACGATCGCAGTGACCGTATAAAACGACTTTGAGTGAATTATAACAGGTACAATGGGCGAATGAAGATACATCGACTTCATCGTTGTGCACACTATATCTCTCTATCCTATCATTTCACATGGACACTATTGAATCAAACAAAATCGCAATGACCATACAAGACGACTTCCAAGCAGGTATAACGCACACAGCTTGCAGGACAAGAAACTTCGACTTCGACTACGTTTACACTGTGACTCTGCAGTATAAAATCTGGCATGCATACAGATGAAGCAGATACGATGGCAGTGACCGTATAAGACGACTATGAAGGGTATATAACGAGGACAATAGGCAAATGAGGATACATCGACTTCATCGCCATCATCCTATCACCTCACATGAACACTTCTGAAGCAAACCAGTTTGCATGGACCATATGAGACGACTTTCGAGCGAGTATAACGCACACGATTCGCAGAACAAGAAACTTCGACTTCGACTATGTTAACACTGAAACGCTGTAGTCTAGCATCTGACATGCATACAGTTGAAGCAGATACGATTGCAGTGACCGTATAAGACGACTCTGGAGGGTATATAACGAGTACAATAGGCGAATGAAGATACATCGACTTCTTCATTGTGCACACTATATCTCTATATCCTATCATCTTACATTGACACAATTGAAGCAGAAAAGTTTGCATTGACCATATGAGACGACTTTCAAGCGATATAACGCACACAGCTCGCGAAACAAGACCTTTCGACTCTGGGTATGTTTATACTGTTACTCTGCAGTCCAGCTTCTGACATGCATACAGTTAAAGCAGATACGATGACAGTGACTGTGTGAGACGTTTTTGGAGAGGGTATATAACGAGTTTGATAGGCAAATGAAGTTACATCGACTTCATCGGTGTGCACACTCTATCTCTCTATCCTATCATCTCAAATGGATACTATTGGAGCAAACGAGTTCGCAATGCCCATATGAGACGACTTCGAAGCGAGTGTAACGCACACAACTTACAGAACAAGAAACTTTGACAACGACTATGTTCACATAGAAACTATGCGTCTAGCTCCTGACATGCATACAGTTGAAACAGATATGATCGCAGTGACCATATAAGACAACCCTGGAGGATATGTAGAAAGTACAATAGGCAAATGAAGATACATCGACTTCTTCGGAGTGCACCCTATCTCTCTATCCTATCATCTCACATGGATACTATTGGATCAGATTGAATCGCAATGCCCATATGAGACGAATTCCAAGAGGGTATAACGCACACAACTCGCAGAACAAGAAACTTCGACTTCGAATATGTTCAAACTGAAACTTTGCAGTTTAGCATCTGACATGCATACAGTTGATGCAGGCACGATTGCATTGACTTTATAAGACGACTTTGAGGGAATTATAACGGGTACAATAGGAGAATGAAGATACATCGACTTCATAGTCGTGCACACTATATCTCTCTTTCCTATCATCTCACATGGCCCCTATTGAAGCACACGAATTTGCGTTGAGCTTATAAGACGATTTCCGATCAGATATATCGCACACAGCTTGCAGAACAAGAAAATTCGACTTCGACTATGTTCACACTGTAACTCTTCAGAATAGCATCTGACATGCATACAGTTGAAGCAGATACCATCGTAGTGACCGTATAAGACGGCTTTGAAGGCTATAAAACGGGAACAATGGGCAAATGATAATACATCGACTTCTTCGTTTTGCACAATATATCTCTCCATCCTATCATCTCACATGAATACTATTGAAGCAAACGAGTTCGCAATGCTTATATGAGACGACTTATGAGCGCGTATAACACACACAATTTACAGAACAAGAAACTTCGATTTCGTCTATGTTTACACTATAACTCTGCAGTCTAGCATCTGACTTGCATACAGTTGAAGCAGATATGATCGCAGTGACCGTATAAGATGACTTTGAAGGGTATATTACGGATTCAATAGGCAAATGAAGATACATCAACTTCATCGTTGTGCACACTATATCTCTCCATCCTATCATCTCACATGGATACAATTGAAGCAAACGAGTTCGCAATGCCCATATGAGACGACTTCAACTCTGCCGTCAAGCATCTGACATGCATACAGTTGATGCAGATACGATGGCAGTGACCGTATAGGATGACTCTGAAGGGTATATATCGAGTTAGATAGCCAAATGAAGTAACATCGACTTTATCGGTGTGCACACTCTATCTCTCTATCCGAACATCTCTCATGTATACGATTGAAGCAAACGAGTTCGCAATGCCCATATGAGACGGATTCAAAGCGGGTATAACGCACAAAACTTACAGAACAAGAAACTTCGATTCCGACTATCTTCACACTGTAACTCTGCCGTCAAGCATCTGACATGCATACAGTTGATGCAGATACGATACCAGTGACCGTTTAGGATGACTCTGAAGGGTATATATCGAGTTAGATAGGCAAATGAAGTAACATCGACTTCATCGGTGTGCACACTCTATCTCTCTATCCGAACATCTCTCATGTATACGATTGAAGCAAACGAGTTCGTAATGCCCATATGAGACGAATTCAAAGCGGGTGTAACGCACACAACTTACAGAACAAGAAACTTTGACTACGACTATGTTTACACAGAAACTCTGCGTCTAGCTTCTGACATGCATACAGTTGAAGCAGATATGATCGCAGTGATCATATAAGACAACTCTGGAGGATATGTAGAGAGTAAAATATGCAGATGAAGAAACATCGACTTCATCGGAGTGCACTATATCTCTCTATCCTATAATCTCACATGGATACTTCTGCAGAACAAGGAACTTCGACTTCACATATGTTCGAACTGAAACTCTGCAGTCTAGCATCTGACATGCATATTTATTTTTTTTATTTATTTATTTAATAAGCACGGTCACTCAACAGACAGAACTTTAGAAGCTCGTCCTATAACAGAGTGACACAATATAACAAAATACATTACATATGAGCCTGATGGAATCATACAGAAAACCTAAAATTAACTTATACCTAATAAGAAAAAGAAGAAGAAAAACAGTGAGTTACTACTATGGGTTTATCAAATTCCAGTGCCTAATCAATAATAGTTAGAACATAGGAGAGATTTGAGATGCTTCTTGAACAGATTTATAGAATAATGAAAGATGTCTAAGTGGGTATTACAAACAAAATTATAGGAATTCATTGACCTTATTAATGGAGAGTTATTGTAATAATTGCTATCGAAAGTGCGTATGTAGAAGATTAGTCTATTTCTTGTGATGTAGGGGTTGCAATTAACTGAGTACTCAGAAGTTATGTAGTTAGCATCGATGAGATTATTGAATATTTTGTAAACAAAAAATATGTCGGAGAATTCTCTCCGGATAAATAAACGTTCAAATTCATAGAATCTGAGGTTATCATCATAACATTCGAAATGTCGATGGCGAAAATATCTGTAGTTTAAGTTTTTTACAATTTTTTTCTGAACATATTCGATACGTAAGATATATTTATCATAAACAGGGTTCCATATAACGGAATTATATTCCAATATAGGCCTCACTAGGGTGTTATACATTGACACGACAGAGAGATGATTTCGAAATTCTTTGGTATTTCTCAAGATAAAGCCTACAGTCTTCAATGCCTTCCTAACAATAGCCTCAACATGGCTCTCAAATGAGAGTTTTTTATCCAGGATGACCCCTAGGTCCCTCACTTCATCTTCAGATTTCAGTGTCTGATTATGTAGGTACAAATTGGTCGTTAGGGGAGTTAAACACCTTGAGAAGAGAATTTGAGAACATTTTTGTATGTTAAGAAATAGCCTGTTGGTTGTACAATATTTTGAAAAACGATTTAGATCGTTCTGAAGGTTCATGTAGTCCATGTTGTCCTTGATTTCTTTGTATATTTTTAGATCATCGGCATATAGCAATATTTTAGACTCAGTAAAACATTCTTCTATGTCACTTAGAAAAATACTGAATAGTAAGGGACCTAGGTGTGACCCCTGTGGTACACCTGATGTGATAAGTGTTTTATTGGATTGAAAATTGTTCAGAACGACATATTGGTATCTGTCAGAGATATATGAGTTCAAGAGCTTCAACAGATTGCCGTGTACGCCAAAATTTTCAAGTTTCATCACCAAAGTTGGGTGGTGCACTTTATCAAATGCCTTCGAAAAGTCGGTGTACACCGCGCATGTTGAGGCTCCATGTTCCATTGAGTTGTAAATATCTTGCACAAACGGAAAGAGATTAGTAGTGACACTCCTCTTTTTATGAAAACCATGTTGGTAAATCGTAATGAGATGTTTAACTTGGAAGAAAAGTTCTTTCGTTAGAACTGATTCAAAAACCTTACCCAGCAGACACAACAGAGAGATCGGTCTATAATATGATACCTCTGATTTTTGTCCGCTCTTAAAAACTGGCACAATTTGGGCAACTTTCCATCTCTTAGGAAAAATACCATCCTTCAGCGATTTATTGAATAAAATACATAGCGGTTCCACTAGTGACCATCGACAGGATTTAATAAAAATTGAGGGTATCCCATCCGGGCCTGGTCCCTTTTTTATGTGATATGATATAGTTGAAGCAGATATGATCGTAGTGACATGAGACACCTTTGGAGGGTATATAGCGAGTACAATAAGCAGATGAAGATACATCGACTTTATCGGTGTGCACACTCTATCTCTCTATCATATCATCCCACATGGATACTTTTGAAGCAGACGAGTTTGAAATGCCCATATGAGACGACTTCTCAGCGGGTATAACGCACACAACTTGCAGAACAAGAAGGACTTCGACTATGTTCACACTGTAACTCTGCAGTCCTGCATCTGAAATGCATATGCATACAGTTGATGCGGGAACGATTACAGTGACCGTATGAGACGACTTTGAAGGGATTTTATTAGGTACAATAGGCGAATTGGGATACATTGACTTCATCGTCTTACACACTATATAGTTTTATCCCATCATTCCACAGGGTCAATATCGAAGCAGACAAGCTCGCAATGATCATACAAGACGACTTTCAAACAGGTATAACTCACACAGCTTGCAGAACAAGAAACCTCGACTTCGATCATGTTTACACTGTAACTCTGCAGTCTAGCATCTGACATGTATAGAGTTGACGCTGATACGATCGCAATGACCATATAATACGACTTTGAAGGGTATATAGCGAGTACAACAGGCAAATAGGGATACTTCGACTTTATCGTAGTACACACTATATCTCTCTATCCTTTCATCTCACATGAACACTATTGGAGCAGACAATTTCGCATTGACCATATAAGACGACTTCCAAGCGGGTATAACGCACACAGCTTGCAGAACAAGAAACTTCGACTTTGAATATGTTTACACTGTAACTCTGCAGTCTGGAATCTGACGTGCATACAGTAGATGCAGATGCGATTGCAGTGACCATATAAGACGACTCTGGAAGGTATATAGCGAGTACAACAGGCAAATGGGGTTACATCGACTTATTCGTCGTACACATAATATCTCTCTATCCTATCATCTCACATGAACACTGTTGAAGCAGACAAGTTTGTATTGATCATATAAGACGACTTCTAAGCGGGTATAACGCACACTGCTCACAGAACAAGAAACATTGACTTCGACTCTGTTTACATTTCAACTCTGCAGTCAAGCATCTGACATGCATAACGTTAAAGCAGCGGGTACAATAATAGGCAGATGAAGATACATCGACTTCATCGGTGTGCACACTCTATCACTGTATTCTATCATCTCACACGGATACTTTCGAAGCAAACGAGTTCGCAATGCCTTTATAAGACGACTTCTAAGCGGGTATAACGCACACAACTTGCAGAACAAAAAACTTCAACTACGACTATGTTCACACATAAACTCTGCAGTTTAGCATCTGACATGCATACAGTTGGAGCAGATACAATGGCAATGACCGTATGAGACGTTTTTGGAGGTTATTCAACGAGTACAATAAGCAAATGGGGATACATCGACTTCATCGTCGTACACACTATATCGTTCTATCCTATCATGTCAGTAGGGGTCGGTGGACTCCAGTCCAGCCCCTCCACTCCACCTACCACGTGACTTGGCCGACCAATCACAGGCCGGCCTGACTCGGCTAGCTACTCGCGGCCCAGCGAACGGGTCGTCATCATCGGCTGGACTGCGATAGATCCGTTCTAGAGATAACGGCGCGCATTTCATTCCATTTTTTCACTTAACAACGGCTATATACAGGGTGTTTGAGTTGGGTAATAGTTTGGAAAAAAAATATAGGGTGAACCCAAACAAAGGCGTTATACCTCTCCGAAGAGTAGACTACCTACATATAAAGGCTACCCGCTATAACATGATATATACAGGGCGTTTGAGTTGGATAGCAATTAAAGAAAAAAAATATACTGGACGCCTCACCCACTTTTGCGGGATTAGACAGCTGACGTATTACATAAGACATTTGAAAGTTAACAAAGGATTGATGACACGACGTGACTAGATGACCTGCAAGTAGACTACCCGCTACCTAATAATTCAATATACTGGATGTTTGAGTTAGCAATAGCGATAAGAAATAGGGCGTCTCACAGGTACACTCAGCAAAACATACGTATGATAGAGTATTCGTTTGATATACAGGTTGTTTGAATAGCAATACAAACTCACATAGGGCACTCATGGCCTGACGTTTGACATTTGACAGATGACCAAAAAAAAACGCTATCATACATCAATACTAGACAAACGATACAATGTTTTCGAGGTTATGTTCCATTTCAGACATTCGGTATAGCAAATTCATTTATTCTTTCTAT
>OU896723.1:13180822-13214808 GCA_918026855.4 Phaedon cochleariae
GTTGTGTGCGTTATACGCGCTCAGAAGTCGTCTCATATGGGCTTTGCAGACTCGTTTGCTTCAATAGTATCCATGTGAGATGATAGGATAGAGAGATATAGTGTGAGAAACGAAGAAGTCGATGTATCTTCGTTTGCTTTTTGTACTCGTTATATACCCTTCAGAGCCGTCTTATACGGTCACTGCAATGGTATCTACTTCAACTGTATGCATGTCAGATGCTAGTCTGCAGAGTTACAGTGTGAACATAGTCGAAGTCGAATTCTCTTGTTCTGCAAGCTGTGTGCGATATATCTGCTCAGAAGTCGTCTTATAAGCTCAATGCAAATTTGTGCGCTTCAATAAGGGCTATGTGAGATGATAGGAGAGAGAGATATAGTGTGCACGACAAAGAAGTCGATGTATCTTCATTTGCCAATTGTTTTCGTTTTTTACTCTCTGAAGTCGTCTTATACGGTCACTGCCATCGTATCTTTTCAACTGTATGCATGCCAGATTCTTCACTGCAAAGTTACAGTGTAAACATGGTCAAAGTCGAAATTTCTTGTTCTGCAAGCTGTGTGCGATATACCTTCTCGGAAGTCGTCTTATAGGCTCAATGCGGACTTGTCTGCATCAATTAATAGTGTCCATGTGAGATGATAGGATAGAGAGATATAATGTATCTTCATGTACTACGATGGAGTCGATGTATCCCCATTTGCCTGTTGTACTCGCTTTATACTCTTCAAAGACGTCTCATATGGTCATTGCGATCGTATCTGCATCAACTTTATATATGTCAGATGCTCGACTGTAGAGTTACAGTGTAAACATGGTCGAAGTCGAAGTTTCTCATTCTGCAAGCTGTGTTTGTTATACCTGCTTGGAAGTCGTCTTGTATGTTCATTGCGAGCTTGTCTGCTCCGATTTTGTCCATGTGAGATGAAAGGATAGGAATATATTGTGTGTAAGACGATGAAGTCGATGTGTCCCCATTTGCCTATTGTACCTGTTATTATTCCTTCAAAGTCGTCTTATACGGTCACTGTTATCGTTCCTGCATCAACTGTATGCATATGCATGTCAGATGCTAGACTGCAGAGTTACAGTGTGAACATAGTCGGAGTCGAAGTGTCTTGTTCTGCATGTTGTGTGCGTTTTACCCGCTTGAAAGTCGTCTCATATGAGCATAGCGAACTCGTGTGCTTCGATAGTATCCACACAAGTTGTGTGCAATATACCCGCCTGAAAGTCGTCTCATAGGGCCTTTGCGAACTCGTCTGCTTCAATACTATCCATGTGAGATGATAGAATACAGAGATAGAGTGTGCACACCGATGAAGTCGATGTATCTTCTTCTGCCTATTGTACTTGCTATATACCCTCCACAGTCGTCTCATATGGTCACTGCGATCATATATGCTTCAACTGTATGCATGTCAGGAGCTAGACGCAGAGTTTCTGTGTAAACATGGTCGTAGTCAGAGTTTCTCGTTCTGTAAGTTGTGTGCGTTAAACCCGTCGTCTCATATCGGCATTGCGAACTCGTTTACTTCAATAGTATCTATGTGAGATGATAGGATAGAGGGATAGAGTGTGCACTCCGATGGAGTCGATGTTACTTCATTTGCCTATTGAACTCGTTATATTCCCTTCAGAGTCGTCCTATACGGTCACCGCCATCGTATCTGCTTCAACTGTATGCATCTCAGATGCTTGACTGCAGAGTTACAATGTGAAAATAGCCGATGTCGATGTTTCTTGTTGGGCAAGCTGTGTGCATTATACTTGCTTAGAAGTCGTCTTATATGGTCAACACGAACTTGTCTGCTTCAATAGTGTCCATGTGAGATGATAGGATAGAGAGATATAGTGTGTACGACGAAAAAGTCGATGTATCCCCATTTGCCTGTTGTACTTGCTACATACCCTCCAGAGTCGTCTCATATGGTCACTGCGATCGTATTTGCATCAACTGTATGCATGTCAGATTCAAGACTGCAGAGTTACAGTGTAAACATATCCAAAGTCGAAGTTTCTTGTTTTGCAAGCTGTGTGCGTTATACCCTCTTGGAAGTCGTCTTATATGGTCAATGCGAACTTGTCTGCTCCAATAGTGTCCATGTGAGATGATAGGATAGAGGGATATAGTGTGTACTACGATGAAGTCGATGTATCCTCATTTGCCTGTTGTACTCGCTGTATACCCTTGAAAGTCGTCTTATATAGTCATTGCGATCGTATCTGCGTCAACTCTATACATGTCAGATGCTAGACTGCAGAGATACAGTGTGAACATGGTCGAAGTCAAAGTTTCTTGATCTGCATGCTGTGTGAATTATACCTGCTTGAAAGTCGTATGGTCATTGCGAGCTTGTCAGCTTCAATATCGTCCCTGTGAGATGATGGGATAGAGATATATAATGTGTACTACGATGGAGTCGATGTATCCCCATTTGCCTGTTGTACTGGCTATATACCCTTCAGAGTCGTCTTATATGGTCATTGCGATCGAATCTGCGTCAACTCTATACATGTCAGATGCAAGACTGCAGATTTACAGTGTTAACATGGTCGAAGTCGAAGTTTCTTGTCCTGCAAGCTGTGTGCGTTATAGCTGCTTGAAAGTCGTCTTGTATGGTCATTGCGATTTTGTTTGCTTCAATGGTTTCCATGTGAGATGATAGGATAGGGAGATATAGTGTGCATAACGATGAGGTCGATGTACCCTCATTCGCCCATTGTACCTGTTATAATCCACTCAAAGTCGTTTTATACGGTCACTGCGATCGTTCTTGCATCAACTATATGCATGTCGAAAGCTAGACTGCAGGGTTCATGTGTAAACATAGTCGTAGTTGAAGTTTCTTGTTCTGCAAGTTGTGTGCGTTAAACCCGCTTAGAAGTCGTCTAATATGGGCATTGCGAACTCGTTTGCTTCAGAAGTATCTATGTGAGATGATAGGATAGAGATGGAGGGTGCACACCGATGAAGTCGATTTAACTTCATTTGCCTATCGAACTCGTTATATACCCCTCAGAGTCGTCTCATACAGTCACTGTCATCGTATCTGCTTCAACTGTATGTATGTCAGAAGCTCGACAGCAGAGTTACTGTGTGAACATAGTCAATGTCGAAGTTTCTTGTCGACCCAAAGTCGGAAGGTCTTGTTTCGCGAGCTGTGTGCGTTATACCCGCTTGAAAGTCGTCTCATATGGTCAATTCAAACTTGTCTGCTTCAATAGTGTCAATGTAAGATGATAGGATAGTGTGCAAAACGATGAAGTCGATGTATCTTCATTCGCCTATTGTACTGAATATATACCCTCCAAAGTCGTCTTATACGGTCACTGTAATCGTATCTGCTTCAATTGTATGCATGTCAGATGCTAGACTACAGCGTATTAGTGTAAACATAGTCGAAGTTAAAGTTTCTTGTTCTGCGAACCGTGTGCGTTATACTTGCTTGAAAGTCGTCTCATATGGTCCATGCAAACTGGTCTGCTTCAGAAGTGTTCATGTGAGGTGATAGGATAGAGATATATAGTGTGTACAACGATAAAGTCGATGTATCCTCATTTGCCTATTGTACTCGTTATATATCTTTCAAAGTCGTCTTATACGGTCACTGCCATCGTATCTGCTTCAACTGTATGCATGTCAGATGCTAGACTGCAGAGTTTCAGTTCGAACATATTTGAAGTCAAAGTTTCTTGTTCTGTGAGATGTGTACGTTATATCCGCTTAGAAGTCGTCTCATATAAGCATTGCGAACTCGTTTGCTCCAATAGTATCCATGTGAGATGATAGGATAGGGAGATATAGTGTGCATAACGATGAGGTCGATGTACCTTCATTCGCCCATTGTACCTGTTATAATCCACTCAAAGTCGTTTTATACGGTCACTGCGATCGTTCTTGCATCAACTATATGCATGTCGAAAGCTAGACTGCAGGGTTCATGTGTAAACATAGTCGTAGTTGAAGTTTCTTGTTCTGCAAGTTGTGTGCGTTAAACCCGCTTAGAAGTCGTCTAATATGGGCATTGCGAACTCGTTTGCTTCAGAAGTATCCATGTGAGATGATAGGATAGAGATGGAGTGTGCACACCGATGGAGTCGATTTAACTTCATTTGTCTATCGAACTCGTTATATACCCCTCAGAGTCGTCTCATACAGTCACTGTCATCGTATCTGCTTCAACTGTATGCATGTCAGATGCTCGACAGCAGAGTTACTGTGTGAACATAGTCGATGTCGAAGTTTCTTGTCGACCCAAAGTCGGAAGGTCTTGTTTCGCGAGCTGTGTGCGTTATACCCGCTTGAAAGTCGTCTCATATGGTCAATTCAAACTTGTCTGCTTCAATAGTGTCAATGTAAGATGATAGGATAGTGTGCAAAACGATGAAGTCGATGTATCTTCATTCGCCTATTGTACTCAATATATACCCCCCAAAGTCTTCTTATACGGTCACTGTAATCGTATCTGCTTCAATTGTATGCATGTCAGATGCTAGACTACAGCGTATTAGTGTAAACATAGTCGAAGTTGAAGTTTCTTGTTCTGCGACCCGTGTGCGTTATACTCGCTTGAAAGTCGTCTCATATGGTCCATGCAAACTGGTCTACTTCAGAAGTGTTCAAGTGAGGTGATAGGATAGAGATATATAGTGTGTACAACGATAAAGTCGATGTATCCTCATTTGCCTATTGTACTCGTTATATATCTTTCAAAGTCGTCTTATACGGTCACTGCCATCGTATCTGCTTCAACTGTATGCATGTCAGATGCTAGACTGCAGAGTTTCAGTTCGAACATATTTGAAGTCAAAGTTTCTTGTTCTGCGAGATGTGTACGTTATATCCGCTTAGAAGTCGTCTTATATGAGCATTGCGAACTCGTTTGCTCCAATAGTATCCATGTGAGATGATAGGATAGGGAGATATAGTGTGCATAACGATGAGGTCGATGTACCTCCATTCGCCCATTGTACCTGTTATAATCCACTCAAAGTCGTTTCATACGGTCACTGCGATCGTTCTTGCATCAACTATATGCATGTCGAAAGCTAGACTGCAGGGTTCATGTGTAAACAAAGTCGTAGTTGAAGTTTCTTGTTCTGCAAGTTGTGTGCGTTAAACCCGCTCAGATGTCGTCTAATATGGGCATTGCGAACTCGTTTGCTTCAGAAGTATCCATGTGAGATGATAGGATAGAGATGGAGGGTGCACACCGATGAAGTCGATTTAACTTCATTTGCCTATCGAACTCGTTATATACCCCTCAGAGTCGTCCCATACAGTCACTGTCATCGTATCTGCTTCAACTGTATGCATGTCAGATGCTCGACAGCAGAGTTACTGTGTGAACATGGTCGATGTCCAAGTTTCTTGTCGACCCGAAGTCGGAAGGTCTTGTTTCGCGAGCTGTGTGCGTTATACCCGCTTGAAAGTCGTCTCATATGGTCAATTCAAACTTGTCTGCTTCAATAGTGTCAATGTAAGATGATAGGATAGTGTGCAAAACGATGAAGTCGATGTATCTTCATTCGCCTATTGTACTCAATATATACCCCCCAAAGTCTTCTTATACGGTCACTGTAATCGTATCTGCTTCAATTGTATGCATGTCAGATGCTACACTACAGCGTATTAGTGTAAACATAGTCGAAGTTGGAGTTTCTTGTTCTGCGAACCGTGTGCGTTATACTTGCTCGAAAGTCGTCTCATATGGTCCATGCAAACTGGTCTGCTTCAGAAGTAATCATGTGAGGTGATAGGATAGAGATATATATATAGTGTGTACAACGATAAAGTCGATGTATCCTCATTTGCCTATTGTACTCGTTATATATCTTTCAAAGTCGTCTCATACGGTCACTGCCATCGTATCTGCTTCAACTGTATGCATGTCAGATGCTAGACTGCAGAGTTTCAGTTCGAACATATTTGAAGTCGAAGTTTCTTGTTCTGCGAGTTGTGTACGTTATATCCGCTTAGAGGTCGTCACATATGAGCATTGCGAACTCGTTTGCTTCAATAGTATCCATGTGAGATTATAGGATAGAGAGATAGAGTGCACTCCGATGAAGTCGATGTATCTTCATCTGCCTATTGTACTTTCCACATATCCTCCAGAGTTGTCTTATATGGTCACTGCGATCATATCTACTTCAACTGTATGCATATCAGAAGCTAGACGCAGAGTTATAGTGTAAACATAGTCGAAATCGAAGTCTCTTGTTTCGTAAGTTGTGTGCGTTATACGCGCTCAGAAGTCGTCTCATATGGGCATTGCGAACTCGTTTGCTCCAATAGTATCCATGTGAGATGATAGGATAGAGAGAAATAGTGTGCACACCGATGAAGTCGATGTTACTTCATTTGCCTATCGAACTCGTTATATTTCCTTCAGAGTCATCCTATACGGTCACTGCCATCGTATCTGCATCAACTGTATGCATTTCAGATGCTAGACGGCAGAGTTTCAGTGTAAAACTAGTCGAAATCGAAGTTTCTTGTTCTGTAAGTTGTGTGCGTTATACCCGCTTAGAAGTCGTCTCATATGGACATTTCGAACTTGTTTGCATCAATAGGATCCATGTGAGATGATTGGATGGAGAGATATAGTGTGCACAACGATGAAGTTGGTGTATCTTCATTTGCCTATTAAACCCGTGAAATACCCTTCAAAGTCATCTTATATGGTCACTGCAATCATATCTATTTCAACTGTATGCAAGTCAGATGCTAAACTGCAGAGTTATTGTGTAAACATAGTCGAAATCGAAGTTTCTTGTTCTGTAAGTTGTGTGCGTTATACGCGCTCAGAAGTCGTCCCATATGGGCTTTGCAGACTCGTTTGCTTCAATAGTATCCATGTGAGATGATAGGATAGAGAGATATAGTGTGAGAAACGAAGAAGTCGATGTATCTTCGTTTGCTTTTTGTACTCGTTATATACCCTTCAGAGCCGTCTTATACGGTCACTGCAATGGTATCTACTTCAACTGTATGCATGTCAGATGCTAGTCTGCAGAGTTACAGTGTGAACATAGTCGAAGTCGAATTCTCTTGTTCTGCAAGCTGTGTGCGATATATCTGCTCAGAAGTCGTCTTATAAGCTCAATGCAAATTTGTTTGCTTCAATAAGGGCCATGTGAGATGATAGGAGAGAGAGATATAGTGTGCACGACAAAGAAGTCGATGTATCTTCATTTGCCAATTGTTTTCGTTTTTTACTCTCTGAAGTCGTCTTATACGGTCACTGCCATCGTATCTGCTTCAACTGTATGCATGTCAGATTCTTCACTGCAAAGTTACAGTGTAAACATGGTCAAAGTCGAAATTTCTTGTTCTGCAAGCTGTGTGCGATATACCTTCTCGGGAGTCGTCTTATAGGCTCAATGCAAACTTGTCTGCATCAATAGTGTCCATGTGAGATGATAGGATAGAGAGATATAATGTATCTTCATGTACTACGATGGAGTCGATGTATCCCCATTTGCCTGTTGTACTCGCTTTAAACTCTTCAATGACGTCTCATATGGTCATTGCGATCGTATCTGCATCAACTTTATATATGTCAGATGCTCGACTGTAGAGTTACAGTGTAAACATGGTCGAAGTCGAAGTTTCTCATTCTGCAAGCTGTGTTTGTTATACCTGCTTGGAAGTCGTCTTGTATGTTCATTGCGAGCTTGTCTGCTCCGATTTTGTCCATGTGAGATGAAAGGATAGGGATATATTGTTTGTAAGACGATGAAGTCGATGTGTCCCCATTTGCCTATTGTACCCGTTATTATTCCTTCAAAGTCGTCTTATACGGTCACTGATATCGTTCCTGCATCAACTGTATGCATTTTCATGTCAGATGATAGACTGCAGAGTTACAGTGTGAACATAGTCGGAGTCGAAGTGTCTTGTTCTGCATGTTGTGTGCGTTATACCCGCTTGAAAGTCGTCTCATATGAGCATAGCGAACTCGTGTGCTTCGATAGTATCCACACAAGTTGTGTGCAATATACCCGCTTGAAAGTCGTCTCATAGGGCCTTTGCGAACTCGTCTGCTTCAATACTATCCATGTGAGATGATAGAATACAGAGATAGAGTGTACACACCGATGAAGTCGATGTATCTCCATCTGCCTATTGTACTTGCTATATACCCTCCAATGTCGTCTCATATGGTGACTGCGATCATATAAGCTTCATCTGTATGCATGTCAGGAGCTAGACGCAGAGTTTCTGTGTAAACATGGTCGTAGTTAGAGTTTCTCGTTCTGTAAGTTGTGTGCGTTAAACCCGTCGTCTCATATCGGCATTGCGAACTCGTTTACTTCAATAGTATCTATGTGAGATGATAGGATAGAGGGATAGAGTGTGCACTCCGATGGAGTCGATGTTACTTCATTTGCCTATTGAACTCGTTATATTCCCTTCAGAGTCGTCCTATACGGTCACCGCCATCGTATCTGCTTCAACTGTATGCATCTCAGATGCTTGACTGCAGAGTTACAATGTAAAAATAGTCGATGTCGATGTTTCTTGTTCGGCAAGCTGTGTGCGTTATACTCGCTTAGAAGTCGTCTTATATGGTCAACACGAACTTGTCTGCTTCAATAGTGTCCATGTGAGATGATAGGATAGAGAGATATAGTGTGTACGACGAAAAAGTCTATGTATCCCCATTTGCCTGTTGTACTTGCTACATACCCTCCAGAGTCGTCTCATATGGTCACTGCGATCGTATTTGCATCAACTGTATGCATGTCAGATTCAAGACTGCAGAGTTACAGTGTAAACATATCCAAAGTCGAAGTTTCTTGTTTTGCAAGCTGTGTGCATTATACCCTCTTGGAAGTCGTCTTATATGGTCAATGCGAACTTGTCTGCTCCAATAGTGTCCATGTGAGATGATAGGATAGAGGGATATAGTGTGTACTACGATGAAGTCGATGTATCCTCATTTGCCTGTTGTACTCGCTATATACCCTTGAAAGTCGTCTTATATAGTCATTGCGATCGTATCTGCGTCAACTCTATACATGTCAGATGCTAGACTGCAGAGATACAGTGTAAACATGATCGAAGTCAAAGTTTCTTGATCTGCATGCTGTGTGAATTATACCTGCTTGAAAGTCGTCTTGTATGGTCATTGCGAGCTTGTCAGCTTCAATATCGTCCCTGTGAGATGATGGGATAGAGATATATAATGTGTAATACGATGGAGTCGATGTATCCCCATTCGCCTGTTGTACTGGCTATTTACCCTTCAGAGTCGTCTTATATGGTCATTGCGATCGAATCTGCGTCAACTCTATACATGTCAGATGCAAGACTGCAGATTTACAGTGTAAACATGGTCGATGTCGAAGTTTCTTGTCCTGCAAGCTGTGTGCGTTATAGCTGCTTGGAAGTCGTCTTGTATGGTCATTGCGATTTTGTTTGCTTCAATGGTTTCCATGTGAGATGATAGAATAGGGAGATATAGTGTGCATAACGATGAGGTCGATGTACCTCCATTCGCCCATTGTACCTGTTATAATCCACTCAAAGTCGTTTTATACGGTCACTGCGATCGTTCTTGCATCAACTATATGCATGTCGAAAGCTAGACTGCAGAGTTCATGTGTAAACATAGTCGTAGTTGAAGTTTCTTGTTCTGCAAGTTGTGTGCGTTAAACCCGCTTAGAAGTCGTCTTATATGGGCATTGCGAACTCGTTTGCTTCAGAAGTATCCATGTGAGATGATAGGATAGAGATGGAGGGTGCACACCGATGAAGTCGATTTAACTTCATTTGCCTATCGAACTCGTTATATACCCCTCAGAGTCGTCTCATACAGTCACTGTCATCGTATCTGGTTCAACTGTATGCATGTCAGATGCTCGACAGCAGAGTTACTGTGTGAACATAGTCGATGTCGAAGTTTCTTGTCGACCCAAAGTCGGAAGGTCTTGTTTCGCGAGCTGTGTGCGTTATACCCGCTTGAAAGTCGTCTCATATGGTCAATTCAAACTTGTCTGCTTCAATAGTGTCAATGTAAGATTATAGGATAGTGTGCAAAACGATGAAGTCGATGTATCTTCATTCGCCTATTGTACTCAATAAATACCCCCCAAAGTCGTCTTATACGGTCACTGTAATCGTATCTGCTTCAATTGTATGCATGTCAGATGCTAGACTACAGCGTATTAGTGTAAACATAGTCGAAGTTGAAGTTTCTTGTTCTGCGAACCGTGTGCGTTATACTTGTTTGAAAGTCGTCTCATATGGTCCATGCAAACTGGTCTGCTTCAGAAGTGTTCATGTGAGGTGATAGGATAGAGATATATGGTGTGTACAACGATAAAGTCGATGTATCCTCATTTGCCTATTGTACTCGTTATATATCTTTCAAAGTCGTCTTATACGGTCACTGCCATCGTATCTGCTTCAACTGTATGCATGTCAGATGCTAGACTGCAGAGTTTCAGTTCGAACATATTTGAAGTCAAAGTTTCTTGTTCTGCGAGATGTGTACGTTATATCCGCTTAGAAGTCGTCTCATATGAGCATTGCGAACTCGTTTGCTCCAATAGTATCCATGTGAGATGATAGGATAGGGAGATATAGTGTGCATAACGATGAGGTCGATGTACCTTCATTCGCCCATTGTACCTGTTATAATCCACTCAAAGTCGTTTTACACGGTCACTGCGATCGTTCTTGCATCAACTATATGCATGTCGAAAGCTGGACTGCAGGGTTCATGTGTAAACATAGTCGTAGTTGAAGTTTCTTGTTCTGCAAGTTGTGTGCGTTAAACCCGCTTAGAAGTCGTCTAATATGGGCATTGCGAACTCGTTTGCTTCAGAAGTATCCATGTGAGATGATAGGATAGAGATGGAGGGTGCACACCGATGAAGTCGATTTAACTTCATTTGCCTATCGAACTCGTTATATACCCCTCAGAGTCGTCTCATACAGTCACTGTCATCGTATCTGCTTCAACTGTATGCATGTCAGATGCTCGACAGCAGAGTTACTGTGTGAACATAGTCGATGTCGAAGTTTCTTGTCGACCCAAAGTCGGAAGGTCTTGTTTCGCGAGCTGTGTGCGTTATACCCGCTTGAAAGTCGTCTCATATGGTCAATTCAAACTTGTCTGCTCCAATAGTGTCAATGTAAGATGATAGGATAGTGTGCAAAACGATGAAGTCGATGTATCTTCATTCGCCTATTGTACTCAATATATACCCTCCAGAGTCGTCTTATACGGTTTCTGTAATAGTATCTGCTTCAATTGTATGCATGTCAGATGCTACACTACAGCGTATTAGTGTAAACATAGTCGAAGTTGAAGTTTCTTGTTCTGCGAACCGTGTGCGTTATACTTGCTCGAAAGTCGTCTCATATGGTCCATGCAAACTGGTCTGCTTCAGAAGTGTTCATGTGAGGTGATAGGATAGAGATATATAGTGTGTACAACGATAAAGTTGATGTATCCTCATTTGCCTATTGTACTCGTTATATATCTTTCAAAGTCGTCTTATACGGTCACTGCCATCGTATCTGCTTCAACTGTATGCATGTCAGATGCTAGACTGCAGAGTTTCAGTTCGAACATATTTGAAGTCAAAGTTTCTTGTTCTGCGAGATGTGTACGTTATATCCGCCTGAAAGTCGTCTCATATGAGCATTGCGAAGTCGTTTGCTCCAATAGTATCCATGTGAGATGATAGGATAGAAAGATATAGTGTGCACACCGATGAAGTCGATGTTACTTCATCTGCCTATCGAACTCGTTATATACCCTTCAGAGTCATCCTATACGGTCACTGTCATCGTATCTGCTTCAATTGTATGCATGTCAGATGCTAGACGGCAGAGTTTCAGTGCAAAAATAGTCGAAATCGAAGTTTCTTGTTCTGTAGGTTGTGTGCAGTATACCCGCTTAGAAGTCGTCTCATATGGACATTTCGAACTCGTTTGCTTCAATAGTATCCATGTGAGATGATAGAATGGAGAGATATAGTGTGCACATCGATGAATTTGGTGTATCTTCATTTGCCTATTGAACCCGTAAAATATCCTTCAAAGTCATCTTATACGGTCACTGCAATCATTTCTACTTCAACTGTATGCAAGTCAGATGCTAGACTGCAGAGTTATAGTGTAAACATGGTCGAAATCGAAGATTCTTGTTCTGTGAGTTGTGTGCGTTATACGCGCTCAGAAGTCGTCACATATGGGCTTTGCGGACTCGTTCGCTTCAATAGTATCCATGTGAGATGATAGGATAGAGGGATATAGTGTACAAAACGATGAAGTCGATGTATCTTCGTTTGCTCATTGTACTCGTTATATACCCTTCAGAGCCGTCTTATACGGTCACTGCAATGGTATCTACTTCAACTGTATGCATGTCAGATGCTAGTCTGCAGAGTTACAGTGTGAACATAGTCGAAGTCGAATTCTCTTGTTCTGCAAGCTGTGTGCGATATATCTGCTCAGAAGTCGTCTTATAAGCTCAATGCAAATTTGTGTGCTTCAATAAGGGCCATGTGAGATGATAGGAAAGAGAGATATAGTGGGCACGACGAAGAAGTCGATGTATCTTCATTTGCCAATTGTCCTCGTTATATACCCTTTAAAGTCGTCTTATACGGTCACTGCCATCGTATCTGCTTCAACTGTATGCATGTCAGATTCTAGACTGCAGAGTTACAGTGTAATAATGGTCAAAGTCGAAATTTCTTGTTCTGCAAGCTGTCTGCGATATACCCTCTCGGAAGTCGTCTTATAGGCTCAATGCGGACTTGTCTGCATCAATAGTGTCCATGTGAGATGATAGGATAGAGAGATATAATGTATCTGTATGTACTACGATGGAGTCGATGTATTCCCATTTGCCTGTTGTACTCGCTTTATACCCTTCAAAGACGTCTCATATGGTCATTGCGATCGTATCTGCATCAACTTTATATATGTCAGATGCTCGACTGTAGAGTTACAGTGTAAACATGGTCGAAGTCGAAGTTTCTTATTCTGCAAGCTGTGTTTGTTATACCTGCTTGGAAGTCGTCTTGTATGGTCATTGCGAGCTTGTCTGCTCCGATTTTGTCCATGTGAGATGATAGGATAGGAATATATTGTGTGTAAGACGATGTGTCCCCATTCGCCTATTGTACCCGTTATAATTCCTTCAAAGTCGTCTTATACGGTCACTGTTATCGTTCCTGCATCAACTGTATGCATATGCATGTCAGATGCTAGACTGCAGAGTTACAGTGTGAACATAGTCGGAGTCGAAGTTTCTTGTTCTGCATGTTGTGTGCGTTATACTCGCTTGAAAGTCGTCTCATATGAGCATAGCGAACTCGTCTGTTCGATAGTATCCACACAAGTTGTGTGCAATATACCCGCTTGAAAGTCGTCCCATAGGGCCATTGCGAACTCGTCTGCTTCAATAGTATCCATGTGAGATGATAGAATACAGAGATAGAGTGTGCACACCGATGAAGTCGATGTATCTTCTTCTGCCTATTGTACTTGCTATATACCCTCCAGAGTCGTCTCATATGGTCACTGCGATCATATCTGCTTCAACTGTATGCATGTCAGGAGCTAGACGCAGAGTTTCTGTGTAAACATAGTCGTAGTCAAAGTTTCTTGTTCTGTAAGTTGTGCGCGTTATACCCGTCGTCTGATATCGGCATTGCGAACTCGTTTACTTCAATAGTATCTATGTGAGATGATAGATTAGGGGGATAGAGTGTGCACTCCGATGGAGTCGATGTTACTTCATTTGCCCATTGCACTCGTTATATTCCCTTCAGAGTCGTCCTATACGGTCACTGTCATCGTATCTGCTTCAATTGTATGCATCTCAGATGCTTGACTGCAGAGTTACAATGTAAAAATAGTCGAAGTCGATGTTTCTTGTTCTGCAAGCTGTGTGCGTTATACTCGCTCAGAAGTCGTCTTATATGGTCAATACGAACTTGTCTGCTTCAATAGTGTCCATGTGAGAGATATAGTGTGTACGACGAAAAAGTCGATGTATCCCCATTTGCCTGTTGTACTTGCTATATACCCTCCTGAGTCGTCTTATATGGTCACTGCGATCGTATTTGCATCAACTGTATGCATGTCAGATTCAAGACTGCAGAGTTACAGTGTAAACATATCCAAAGTCGAAGTTTCTTGTTTTGCAAGCTGTGTGCGTTATACCCGCTTGGAAGTCGTCTTATATGGTCAATGCGAACTTGTCTGCTCCAATAGTGTCCATGTGAGATGATAGGATAGAGGGATATAATGTGTACTACGATGAAGTCGATGTATCCTCATTTGCCTGTTGTACTCGCTATATACCCTTCAAAGTCGTCGTGCGATCGTATCTGCGTCAACTCTATACATGTCAGATGCTAGACTGCAGAGATACAGTGTAAACATGGTCGAAGTCAAAGTTTCTTGATCTGCATGCTGTGTGAATTATACCTGCTTGAAAGTCGTCTTGTATGGTCATTGCGAGCTTGTCTGCTTCAATATTGTCCCTGTGAGATGATGGGATAGAGATATATAATGTGTACTACGATGAAGTCGATGTATCCCCATTCGCCAGTCGTCTCATATGGGCATTGCGAACTCGTTTGCTTCAATAGTATCCATGTGAGATGATAGGATAGAGAGATAGAGTGTGTCACCGATGAAGTCGATGTTACTTCATTTGCCTATCGAACTCGTTATATACCCTCTCCAAAAGCGTCTCACACAGTCACTGTCATCGTATCTGCTTCAACTGTATGCATGTCAGATGCTGGACTGCAGAGTTACAGTATAAACATACCCAAAGTCGAAAGGACTTGTTTCGCGAGCTGTGTGCGTTATATCGCTTGAAAGTCGTCTTATATGGTCAATGCAAACTTGTCTGCTTCAATAGTGTCAATGTAAGTTGATAGGATAGAGAGATATAGTGTGCACAATGATGAAGTCGATGTATCTTCATTCGCCAATTGTACTCGTTATATACCATCCAGAGTCGTCTTATACGGTCACTGCAATCGTATCTGCTTCATTTGTATGCATGTCAGATGCTGGACTACAGCGTTTCAGTGTAAACATAGTCGAAGTCGAAGTTTCTTGTTTTGCGAATCGTGTGCGTTATACTTGCTTGAAAGTCGTCTCATATGGTCCATGCAAACTGGTCTGCTTCAGAAGTGTTCATGTGAGGTGATAGGATAGAGATATATAGTGTGTACGACGATGAAGTCGATGTATCCTCATTTGCCTATTGTACTCGTTATATACCCTTCATAGTCGTCCTATACGGTCACTGCCATCGTATATGCTTCATCTGTATGCATGCCAGATGTTTTGCTGCAGAGTCACAGTGTAAACATAGTCGAAGTCGAGGTTTCTTGTTCTGCGTGTGCGTAATACCTGCTTGGGATTCGTTTTGTATGATCATTGCGAACTCGTCTGCTTCAATAGTGGCCATGTGGGATGATAAAATGAAGAGATATAGTGTGTACAACGATGCAGTCGATGTTACTTCATTCGCTTATTGTACCTGTTATAATCCCTTCAAAGTCGTCTCATACAGTCATTGCAATCGTTTCTGCATCAACTGTATGCATGTCAGATGCTAGACTGCAGAGTTACAGTGTGAACATAGTCGAAGTCGAAGTTTCTTGTTCTGCAAGTTGTGTGCATTATACATGCTGAAAAGTCTCGTTTCATAAGGGAATTGCGAAGAAGTCTGCTTCAATAGTATCTATGTGTGATGATAGGATAGAGGGATAGAGTGTGCACTCCGGTGAAGTCGATGTATCTTCATCTGCCTATTGTACTTCCTGTATACCCTCCAAAGTCGTCTTATATGGTCACTGCGATCATATCTGCTTCAACTGTATGCATGTCAGGAGCTAGACGCAGAGTTTCTGTGTAAACATAGTCGTAGTCAAAGTTTCTTGTTCTGTAAGTTGTGTGCGTTATACCCGTCGTCTCATATCGGCATTGCGAACTCGTTCACTTCAATAGTATCTATGTGAGATGATAGGATAGAGGGATAGAGTGTGCACTCCGATGAAGTCGATGTTACTTCATTTGCCTATTGAACTCGTTATATTCTCTTCAGAGTCGTCATATACGGTCACTGCCATCGTATCTGCTTCAACTGTATGCATCTCAGATGCTTGACTGCAGAGTTACAATGTAAAAATAGTCAAAGTCGATGTTTCTTGTTCTGCAAGCTGTGTGCGTTATACTCGCTTAGAAGTCGTCTTATATGGTCGATACGAACTTGTCTGCTTCAATAGTGTCCATGTGAGATGATAGGATAGACAGATATAGTGTGTACGACGGAAAAGTCGATGTATATCCATTTGCCTGTTGTACTTGCTATATATTTATTTCAGAGTCGTCTTATATGGTCACTGCGATCGTATTTGCATCAACTGTATGCATGTCAGATTCAAGACTGCAGAGTTACAGTGTAAACATATCCAGAGTCGAAGTTCCTTGTTTTGCAAGCTGTGTGCATTATACCCGCTTGGAAGTCGTTTTATATGGTCAATGCGAACTTGTCTGCTCCAATAGTGTCCATGTGAGATGATAGGATAGAGGGATATAGTGTGTACTACGATGAAGTCGATGTATCCCCATTTGCCTGTGGAACTCGCTATATACCCTTCAAAGTCGGCTTATATAGTCATTGCGATCGTATCTGCGTCAACTCTATACATGTCAGATGCTAGACTGCAGAGATACAGTGTAAACATGGTCGAAGTCAAAGTTTCTTGATCTGCATGCTGTGTGAATTATACCTGCTTGAAAGTCGTCTTGTATGGTCATTGCGAGCTTGTTTGCTATAATGGTGTCCATTTGAGATGATAGGATAGAGAGATATAGTATGCACAACGATGAAGTCGATGTACCTTCATTCGCCCATTGTACCTGTTATAATCCACTCAAAGTCGTTTTATACGGTCACTGCGATCGTTCTTGCATCAACTGTATGCATGTCAGATGCTAGACTGCAGAGTTCATGTGTAAACATAGTCGTAGTTGAAGTTTCTTGTTCTGCAAGTTGTGTGCGTTAAACCCGCTTAGAAATCGTCTTATATGGGCATTGCGAACTCGTTTGCTTCAGAAGTATATATGTGAGATGATAGGATAGAGATGGAGGGTGCACACCGATGAAGTCGATGTAACTTCATTTGCCTATCGAACTCGTTATATACCCTTCAGAGTCGTCTCATACAGTCACTGCCATCGTATCTGCTTCAACTGTATGCATGTCAGATGCTGGACTGCAAAGTTACAGTATAAACATACCCAAAGTCGAAAGGTTTTGTTTCGCGAGCTGTCTGCGTTATACCCACTTGAAAGTCGTCTCATATGGTCAATGCAAACTTGTCTGCTTCAATAGTGTCAATGTAAGATGATAGGATAGTGTGCACAACGATGAAGTCGATGTATCTTCATTCGCCTTTTGTACTCGTTATATACCCTCCAAAGTCGTCTTATACGGTCACTGTAATCGTATCTGCTTCAACTGTATGCATGTCAGATGCTAGACTGCAGAGTTTCAGTTCGAACATATTTGAAGTCGAAGTTTCTTGTTCTGCGAGTTGTGTGCGTTATACCCGCTTAGAAGTCGTCTCATATGTGCATTGCGATTTCGTCTGCTTCAATAATATACATGTGAGATGTTAGGATAGAGAGATAGAGTGCACTCCGATGAAGTCGATGTATCTTCATCTGCCTATTGTACTCTCTACATATCCTCCAGAGTTGTCTTATATGGTCACTGCGATCATATCTGCTTCAACTGTATGCATGTCAGAAGCTAGACGCAGAGTTATAGTGTAAACATAGTCGAAATCGAAGTTTCTTGTTCTGTAAGTTGTGTGCGTTATACGCTACGCGCTCAGAAGTCGTCTCATAGGGGCATTGCGAACTCGTTTGCTCCAATAGTATCCATGTGAGATGATAGGATAGAGAGAAATAGTGTTCACACCGATGAAGTCGATGTTACTTCATTTGCCTATCGAACTCGTTATATTCCCTTCAGAGTCATCCTATACGGTCACTGCCATCGTATCTGCATCAACTGTATGCATGTCAGATGCTAGACGGCAGAGTTTCAGTGTAAAAATAGTCGAAATCGAAGTTTCTTGTTCTGTGAGTTGTGTGCGTTATACCCGCTTAGAAGTCGTCTCATATGGACATTTCGAACTCGTTTGCTTCAATAGTATCCATGTGAGATGATAGAATGGAGAGATATAGTGTGCACAACGATGAAGTTGGTGTATCTTCATTTGCCTATTGAACCCGTGAAATACCCTTCAAAGTCATCTTATACGGTCACTGCAATCATATCTACTTCAACTGTATGCAAGTCAGATGCTAGACTGCAGAGTTATAGTGTAAACATAGTCGAAATCGAAGTTTCTTGTTCTGTAAGTTGTGTGCGTTATACGCGCTCAGAAGTCGTCTCATATGGGCTTTGCAGACTCGTTTGCTTCGATAGTATCCATGTGAGATGATAGGATAGAGAGATATAGTGTGAGAAACGAAGAAGTCGATGTATCTTCGTTTGCTTTTTGTACTCGTTATATACCCTTCAGAGCCGTCTTATACGGTCACTGCAATGGTATCTACTTCAACTGTATGCATGTCAGATGCTAGTCTACAGAGTTACAGTGTGAACATAGTCGAGGTCGAATTCTCTTGTTCTGCAAGCTGTGTGCGATATATCTGCTCAGAAGTCGTCTTATGAGCTCAATGCAAATTTGTGTGCTTCAATAAGGGCCATGTGAGATGATAGGAAAGAGAGATATAGTGTGCACGACAAAGAAGTCGATGTATCTTCATTTGCCAATTGTTCTCGTTTTATACTCTCTGAAGTCGTCTTATACGGTCACTGCCATCGTATCTGCTTCAACTGTATGCATGTCAGATTCTTCACTGCAGAGTTACAGTGTAAACATGGTCAAAGTCGAAATTTCTTGTTCTGCAAGCTGTGTGCAATATACCCTCTCGGAAGTCGTCTTATAGGCTCAATGCGGACTTGTCTGCATCAATAGTGTCCATGTGAGATGATAGGATAGAGAGATATAATGTATCTTCATGTACTACGATGGAGTCGATGTACCTCCATTTGCCTGTTGTTCTCGCTTTATACTCTTCAAAGACGTCTCATATGGTCATTGCGATCGTATCTGCATCAACTTTATATATGTCAGATGCTCGACTGTAGAGTTACAGTGTAAACATGGTCGAAGTCGAAGTTTCTCATTCTGCAAGCTGTGTTTGTTATACCTGCTTGGAAGTCGTCTTGTATGTTCATTGCGAGCTTGTCTGCTCCGATTTTGTCCATGTGAGATGGAAGAATAGGGATATATAGTTTGTAAGACGATGAAGTCGATGTGTCCCCATTTGCCTATTGTACCCGTTATTATTCCTTCAAAGTCGTCTTAAACGGTCACTGTTATCGTTCCTGCATCAACTGTATGCATTTTCATGTCAGATGCTAGACTGCAGAGTTACAGTGTGAACATAGTCGGAGTCGAAGTTTCTTGTTCTGCATGTTGTGTGCGTTATACCCGCTTGAAAGTCGTCTCATATGAGCATAGCGAACTCGTCTGCTTCGATAGTATCCACACAAGTTGTGTGCAATATACCCGCTTGGAAGTCGTCTCATAGGGCCATTGCGAACTCGTCTGCTTCAATAGTATCCATGTGAGATGATAGAATACAGAGATAGAGTGTGCACACCGATGAAGTCGATGTATCTTCTTCTGCCTATTGTACTTGCTATATACCCTCCACAGTCGTCTCATATGGTCACTGCGATCATATAAGCTTCATCTGTATGCATGTCAGGAGCTAGACGCAGAGTTTCTGTGTAAACATGGTCGTAGTTAGAGTTTCTCGTTCTGTACGTTGTGTGCGTTGAACCCGTCGTCTCATATCGGCATTGCGAACTCGTTTACTTCAATAGTATCTATGTGAGATGATAGGATAGAGGGATAGAGTGTGCACTCCGATGGAGTCGATGTTACTCCATTTGCCAATTGAACTCGTTATATTCCCTTCAGAGTCGTCCTATACGGTCACTGCCATCGTATCTGCTTCAACTGTATGCATCTCAGATTCAAGACTACAGAGTTACAATGTAAAAATAGCCAATGTCGATGTTTCTTGTTCGGCAAGCTGTGTGCATTATACTCGCTTAGAAGTCGTCTTATATGGTCAACACGAACTTGTCTGCTTCAATAGTGTCCATGTGAGATGATAGGATAGAGAGATATAGTGTGTACGACGAAAAAGTTTATGTATCCTCATTTGCATGTTGTACTTGCTACATACCCTCCAAAGTCGTATTTGCATCAACTGTATGCATGTCAGATTCAAGACTGCAGAGTTACAGTGTAAACATATCCAAAGTCGAAGTTTCTTGTTTTGCAAGCTGTGTGCGTTATACCCTCTTGGAAGTCGTCTTATATGGTCAATGCGAACTTGTCTGCTCCAATAGTGTCCATGTGATATGATGGGAAAGAGGGATATAGTGTGTACTACGATGAAGTCGATGTATCCTCATTTTCCTGTTGTACTCGCTATATACCCTTGAAAGTCGTCTTATATAGTCATTGCGATCGTATCTGCGTCAACTCTATACATGTCAGATGCTAGACTGCAGAGATACAGTGTAAACATGGTCGAAGTCAAAGTTTCTTGATCTGCATGCTGTGTGAATTATACCTGCTTGAAAGTCGTCATGTATGGTCATTGCGAGCTTGTCTGCTTCAATATTGTCCCTGTGAGATGATGGGATAGAGATATATAATGTGTACTACGATGGAGTCGATGTATCCCCATTCGCCTGTTGTACTGGCTATATACCCTTCAGAGTCGTCTTATATGGTCATTGCGATCGAATCTGCGTCAACTCTATACATGTCAGATGCAAGACTGCAGAGTTACAGTGTAAACATGGTCGAAGTCGAAGTTTCTTGTCCTGCAAGCTGTGTGCGTTATACCTGCTTGGAAGTCGTCTTGTATGGTCATTGCGATTTTGTTTGCTTCAATGGTTTCCATGTGAGATGATAGGATAGGGAGATATAGTGTGCATAACGATGAAGTCGATGTACCTTCATTCGCCCATTGTACCTGTTATAATCCACTCAAAGTCGTTTTATACGGTCACTGCGATCGTTCTTGCATCAACTATATGCATGTCAAAGGCTAGACTGCAGAGTTCATGTGTAAACATAGTCGTAGTTGAAGTTTCTTGTTCTGCAAGTTGTGTGCGTTAAACCCGCTTAAAAGTCGTCTTATATGGGCATTGCAAACTCGTTTGCTTCAGAAGTATCCATGTGAGATGATAGGATAGAGATGGAGGGTGCACACCGATGAAGTCGATTTAACTTCATTTGCCTATCGAACTCGTTATATACCCTTCAGAGTCGTCTCATACAGTCACTGTAATCGTATCTGCTTCAACTGTATGCATGTCAGATGCTCGACAGCAGAGTAACTGTGTGAACATAGTCGATGTCGAAGTTTCTTGTCGACCCAAAGTCGAAAGGTCTTGTTTCGCGAGCTGTGTGCGTTATACCCGCTCGAAAGTCGTATCATATGGTAAATTCAAACTTGTCTGCTTCAATAGTGTCAATGTAAGATGATAGGATAGTGTGCAAAACGATGAAGTCGATGTATCTTCATTCGCCTATTGTACTCAATATATACCCTCCAAAGTCGTCTTATACGGTCACTGTAATCGTATCTGCTTCAATTGTATGCATGTCAGATGCTAGACTACAGCGTATTAGTGTAAACATAGTCGAAGTTGAAGTTTCTTGTTCTGCGAATCGTGTGCGTTATACTTGCTTGAAAGTCGTCTCATATGGTCCATGCAAACTGGTCTGCTTCAGAAGTGTTCATGTGAGGTGATAGGATAGAGATATATAGTGTGTACAACGATAAAGTCGATGTATCCTCATTTGCCTATTGTACTCGTTATATATCTTTCAAAGTCGTCTTATACGGTCACTGCCATCGTATCTGCTTCAACTGTATGCATGTCAGATGCTAGACTGCAGAGTTTCAGTTCGAACATATTTGAAGTCAAAGTTTCTTGTTCTGCGAGTTGTGTGCGTTATATCCGCTCAGAAGTCGTCTCATATGAGCATTGCGAACTCGTTTGCTCCAATAGTATCCATGTGAGATGATAGGATAGAGAGATATAGTGTGCACACCGATGAAGTCGATGTTACTTCATCTGCCTATCGAACTCGTTATATACCCTTCAGAGTCATCCTATACGGTCACTGTCATCGTATCTGCATCAACTGTATGCATGTCAGATGCTAGACGGCAGAGTTTCAGTGCAAAAATAGTCGAAATCGAAGTTTCTTGTTCTGTAAGTTGTGTGCAGTATACCCGCTTAGAAGTCGTCTCATATGGACATTTCGAACTCGTTTGCTTCAATAGTATCCATGTGAGATGATAGAATGGAGAGATATAGTGTGCACATCGATTAATTTGGTGTATCTTCATTTGCCTATTGAACCCGTAAAATATCCTTCAAAGTCATCTTATACGGTCACTGCAATCATTTCTACTTCAACTGTATGCAAGTCAGATGCTAGACTGCAGAGTTATAGTGTAAACATGGTCGAAATCGAAGTTTCTTGTTCTGTAAGTTGTGTGCGTTATACGCGCTCAGAAGTCGTCACATATGGGCTTTGCGGACTCGTTTGCTTCAATAGTATCCATGTGAGATGATAGGATAGAGAGATATAGTGTACAAAACGAAGAAGTCGATGTATCTTCGTTTGCTTATTGTACTCGTTATATACCCTTCAGAGCCGTCTTATACGGTCACTGCAATGGTATCTACTTCAACTGTATGCATGTCAGATGCTAGTCTGCAGAGTTACAGTGTGAACATAGTCGAAGTCGAATTCTCTTGTTCTGCAAGCTGTGTGCGATATATCTGCTCAGAAGTCGTCTTATAAGCTCAATGCAAATTTGTGTGCTTCAATAAGGGCCATGTGAGATGATAGAAAAGAGAGATATAGTGTGCACGACGAAGAAGTCGATGTATCTTCATTTGCCAATTGTCCTCGTTATATACCCTTTGAAGTCGTCTTATACGGTCACTGCCATCGTATCTGCTTCAACTGTATGCATGTCAGATTCTAGACTGCAGAGTTACAGTGTAATAATGGTCAAAGTCGAAATTTCTTGTTCTGCAAGCTGTCTGCGATATACCCTCTCGGAAGTCGTCTTATAGGCTCAATGCGGACTTGTCTGCATCAATAGTGTCCATGTGAGATGATAGGATAGAGAGATATAATAAGTACTACGATGGAGTCGATGTATCCCCATTTGCCTGTTGTACTCGCTTTATACCCTTCAAAGACGTCTCATATGGTCATTGCGATCGTATCTGCATCAACTTTATATATGTCAGATGCTCGACTGTAGAGTTACAGTGTAAACATGGTCGAAGTCGAAGTTTTTTATTCTGCAAGCTGTGTTTGTTATACCTGCTTGGAAGTCGTCTTGTATGGTCATTGCGAGCTTGTCTGCTCCGATTTTGTCCATGTGAGATGAAAGGATAGGAATATATTGTGTGTAAGACGATGAAGTCGATGTGTCCCCATTTGCCTATTGTACCCGTTATAATTCCTTCAAAGTCGTCTTATACGGTCACTGTTATCGTTCCTGCATCAACTGTATGCATATGCATGTCAGATGCTAGACTGCAGAGTTACAGTGTGAACATAGTCGGAGTCGAAGTTTCTTGTTCTGCATGTTGTGTGCGTTATACACGCTTGGAAGTCGTCTCATATGAGCATAGCGAACTCGTCTGCTTCGATAGTATCCACACAAGTTGTGTGCAATATACCCGCTTGAAAGTCGTCCCATAGGGCCATTGCGATTTCGTCTGCTTCAATAGTATCCATGTGAGATGATAGAATACAGAGATAGAGTGTGCACACCGATGAAGTCGATGTATCTCATTCTGCCTATTGTACTTGCTATATACCCTCCAGAGTCGTCTCATATGGTCACTGCGATCATATCTGCTTCAACTGTATGCATGTCAGGAGCTAGACGCAGAGTTTCTGTGTAAACATAGTCGTAGTCAAAGTTTCTTGTTCTGTAAGTTGTGTGCGTTATACCCGTCGTCTCATATCGGCATTGCGAACTCGTTTACTTCAATAGTATCTATGTGAGATGATAGGATAGGGGGATAGAGTGTGCACTCCGATGGAGTCGATGTTACTTCATTTGCCCATTGCACTCGTTATATTCTCTTCAGAGTCGTCCTATACGGTCACTGCCATCGTATCTGCTTCAATTGTATGCATCTCAGATGCTTGACTGCAGAGTTACAATGTAAAAATAGTCGAAGTCGATGTTTCTTGTTCTGCAGGCTGTGTGCGTTATACTCGCTTAGAAGTCGTCTTATATGGTCAATACGAACTTGTCTGCTTCAATAGTGTCCATGTGAGATGATAGGATAGAGAGATATAGTGTGTACGACGAAAAAGTCGATGTATCCCCATTTGCCTGTTGTACTTGCTATATACCCTCCTGAGTCGTCTTATATGGTCACTGCGATCGTATTCGCATCAACTGTATGCATGTCAGATTCAAGACTGCAGAGTTACAGTGTAAACATATCCAAAGTCGAAGTTTCTTGTTTTGCAAGCTGTGTGCGTTATACCCGCTTGGAAGTCGTCTTATATGGTCAATGCGAACTTGTCTGCTCCAATAGTGTCCATGTGAGATGATAGGATAGAGGGATATAATGTGTACTACGATGAAGTCGATGTATCCCCATTTGCCTGTTGTACTCGCTATATACCCTTCAAAGTCGTCTTATATAGTCATTGCGATCGTATCTGCGTCAACTCTATACATGTCAGATGCTAGACTGCAGAGATACAGTGTAAACATGGTCGAAGTCAAAGTTTCTTGATCTGCATGCTGTGTGAATTATACCTGCTTGGAAGTCGTCTTGTATGGTCATTGCGAGCTTGTCTGCTTCAATATTGTCCCTGTGAGATGATGGGATAGAGATATATAATGTGTACTACGATGAAGTCGATGTATCCCCATTCGCCTGTTGTACTGGCTATATACCCTTCAGAGTCGTCTTATATGATCATTGCGATCGAATCTGCGTCAACTCTATACATGTCAGATGCAAGACTGCAGATTTACAGTGTAAACATGGTCGAAGTCGAAGTTTCTTGTTCTGCAAGCTGTGTGCGTTATAGCTGTTTGGAAGTCGTCTTGTATGGTCATTGCGATTTTGTTTGCTTCAATGGTTTCCATGTGAGATGATAGGATAGGGAGATATAGTGTGCATAACGATGAGGTCGATGTACCTTCATTCGCCCAATGTACCTGTTATAATCCACTCAAAGTCGTTTTATACGGTCACTGCGATCGTTCTTGCATCAACTATATGCATGTCGAAAGCTAGACTGCAGGGTTCATGTGTAAACATAGTCGTAGTTGAAGTTTCTTGTTCTGCAAGTTGTGTGCGTTAAACCCGCTTAGAAGTCGTCTAATATGGGCATTGCGAACTCGTTCGCTTCAGAAGTATCCATGTGAGATGATTGGATAGAGATGGAGGGTGCACACCGATGAAGTCGATTTAACTTCATTTGCCTATCGAACTCGCTATATACCCCTCAGAGTCGTCTCATACAGTCACTGTCATCGTATCTGCTTCAACTGTATGCATGTCAGATGCTCGACAGCAGAGTTACTGTGTGAACATAGTCAATGTCGAAGTTTCTTGTCGACCCAAAGTCGGAAGGTCTTGTTTCGCGAGCTGTGTGCGTTATACCCGCTTGAAAGTCGTCTCATATAATCAATTCAAACTTGTCTGCCTCAATAGTGTCAATGTGAGATGATAGGATAGTGTGCAAAACGATGAAGTCGATGTATCTTCATTCGCCTATTGTACTCAATATATACCCTCCAAAGTCGTCTTATACGGTCACTGTAATCGTATCTGCTTCAATTTTATGCATGTCAGATGCTAGACTACAGCGTATTAGTGTAAACATAGTCGAAGTTGAAGTTTCTTGTTCTGCGAACCGTGTGCGTTATACTTGCTTGAAAGTCGTCTCATATGGTTCATGCAAACTGGTCTGCTTCAGAAGTGATCATGTGAGGTGATAGGATAGAGATATATAGTGTGTACAACGATAAAGTCGATGTATCCTCATTTGCCTATTGTACTCGTTATATATCTTTCAAAGTCGTCTTATACGGTCACTGCCATCGTATCTGCTTCAACTGTATGCATGTCAGATGCTAGACTGCAGATTTTCAGTTCGAACATATTTGAAGTCAAAGTTTCTTGTTCTGCGAGATGTGTACGTTATATCCGCTCAGAAGTCGTCTCATATGAGCATTGCGAACTCGTTTGCTCCAATAGTATCCATGTGAGATGATAGGATAGGGAGATATAGTGTGCATAACGATGAGGTCGATGTACCTTCATTCGCCCATTGTACCTGTTATATTCCACTCAAAGTCGTTTTATACGGTCACTGCGATCGTTCTTGCATCAACTATATGCATGTCGAAAGCTAGACTGCAGGGTTCATGTGTAAACATAGTCGTAGTTGAAGTTTCTTGTTCTGCAAGTTGTGTGCGTTAAACCCGCTTAGAAGTCGTCTAATATGGGCATTGCGAACTCGTTTGCTTCAGAAGTATCCATGTGAGATGATAGGATAGAGATGGAGGGTGCACACCGATGAAGTCGATTTAACTTCATTTGCCTATCGAACTCGTTATATACCCCTCAGAGTCGTCTCATACAGTCACTGTCATCGTATCTGCTTCAACTGTATGCATGTCAGATGCTCGACAGCAGAGTTACTGTGTGAACATAGTCGATGTAGAAGTTTCTTGTCGACCCAAAGTCGGAAGGTCTTGTTTCGCGAGCTGTGTGCGTTATACCCGCTTGAAAGTCGTCTCATATGGTCAATGCAAACTTGTCTGCTTCAATAGTGTCAATGTGAGATGATAGGATAGTGTGCAAAACGATGAAGTCGATGTATCTTCATTCGCCTATTGTACTCAATATATACCCTCCAAAGTCGTCTTATACGGTCACTGTAATCGTATCTGCTTCAATTGTATGCATGTCAGATGCTAGACTACAGCGTATTAGTGTAAACATAGTCGAAGTTGAAGTTTCTTGTTTTGCGAATCGTGTGCGTTATACTTGCTTGAAAGTCGTCTCATATGGTCCATGCAAACTGGTCTGCTTCAGAAGTGTTCATGTGAGGTGATAGGATAGAGATATATAGTGTGTACGACGATGAAGTCGATGTATCCTCATTTGCCTATTGTACTCGTTATATACCCTTCATAGTCGTCCTATACGGTCACTGCCATCGTATATGCTTCATCTGTATGCATGTCAGATGTTTTGCTGCAGAGTCACAGTGTAAACATGGTCGAAGTCGAGGTTTCTTGTTCTGCGTGTGCGTAATACCTGCTGGGGATTCGTTTTGTATGATCATTGCGAACTCGTCTGCTTCAATAGTGGCCATGTGGGATGATAAAATGAAGAGATATAGTGTGCACAACGATGCAGTCGATGTTACTTCATTCGCTTATTGTACCCGTTATAATCCCTTCAAAGTTGTCTCATACAGTCATTGCAATCGTTTCTGCATCAACTGTATGCATGTCAGATGCTAGACTGCAGAGTTACAGTGTGAACATAGTCGAAGTCGAAGTTTCTTGTTCTGCAAGTTGTGTGCATTATACATGCTAAGAAGTCGTTTCATAACGGAATTGCGAAATCGTCTGCTTCAATAGTATCTATGTGAGATGAAAGGATAGAGGGATAGAGTGTGCACTCCGGTGAAGTCGATGTATCTTCATCTGCCTATTGTACTTTCTATATACCCTCCAAAGTCGTCTTATATGATCACTGCGATCATATCTGCTTCAACTGTATGCATGTCAGGAGCTAGACGCAGAGTTTCTGTGTAAACATAGTCGTAGTCAAAGTTTCTTGTTCTGTAAGTTGTGTGCGTTATACCCGTCGTCTCATATCGGCATTGCGAACTCGTTTACTTCAATAGTATCTATGTGAGATGATAGGATAGAGGGATAGAGTGTGCACTCCGATGGAGTCGATGTTACTTCTTTTGCCTATTGAACTCGTTATATTCTGTTCAGAGTCGTCCTATACGGTCACTGCCATCGTATCTGCTTCAACTGTATGCATCTCAGATGCTTGACTGCAGAGTTACAATGTAAAAATAGTCGAAGTCGATGTTGCTTGTTCTGCAAGCTGTGTGCGTTATACTCGCTTAGAAGTCGTCTTATATGGTCAATACGAACTTGTCTGCTTCAATAGTGTCCATGTGAGATGATGGGATAGACAGATATAGTGTGTACGACGAAAAAGTCGATGTATATCCATTTGCCTGTTGTACTTGCTATATATTTATTTCAGAGTCGTCTTATATGGTCACTGCGATCGTATTTGCATCAACTGTATGCATGTCAGATTCAAGACTGCAGAGTTACAGTGTAAACATATCCAAAGTCGAAGTTTCTTGTTTTGCAAGCTGTGTGCGTTATACCCGCTTGGAAGTCGTCTTATATGGTCAATGCGAACTTGTCTGCTCCAATAGTGTCCATGTGAGATGATAGGATATAGGGATATAGTGTGTACTACGATGAAGTCCATGTATCCCCATTTGCCTGTGGAACTCGCTATATACCCTTCAAAGTCGGCTTATATAGTCAATGCGATCGAATCTGCGTCAACTCTATACATATCAGATGCTAGACTGCAGAGATACAGTGTAAACATGGTCGAAGTCAAAGTTTCTTGATCTGCATGCTGTGTGAATTATACCTGCTTGAAAGTCCTCTTGTATGGTCATTGCGAGCTTGTCTGTTAATATTGTCCCTGTGAGATGATGTAATAGAGATATATAATGTGTACTACGATGAAGTCGATGTATCCCCATTCGCCTGTTGTACTGGCTATATACCCTTCAGAGTCGTCTTATATGGTCATTGCGATCGAATCTGCGTCAACTCTATACATGTCAGATGCAAGACTGCAGAGTTACAGTGTGAACATGGTCGAAGTCGAAGTTTCTTGTCCTGCAAGCTGTGTGCGTTATACCTGCTCGGAAGTCGTCTTGTATGGTCATTGCGATTTTGTTTGCTATAATGGTGTCCATTTGAGATGATTGAATAGAGATATAGTGTGCACAACGATGAAGTTGGTGTATCTTTATTCGCCTATTGAACCCGTAAAATACCCTTCAAAGTCATCTTATACGGTCACTGCAATCATATCTACTTCAACTGTATGCAAGTCAGATGCTAGACTGCAGAGTTATAGTGTAAACATAGTCGAAATCGAAGTTTCTTGTTCTGTGAGTTGTGTGCGTTATACGCGCTCAGAAGTCGTCTTATATGGGCTTTGCAGACACGTTTGCTTCAATAGTCTCCATGTGAGATGATAGGATAGAGAGATATAGTGTGAGAAACGAAGAAGTCGATGTATCTTCGTTTGCTTTTTGTACTCGTTATATACCCTTCAGAGCCGTCTTATACGGTCACTGCAATGGTATCTACTTCAACTGTATGCATGTCAGATGCTAGTCTGCAGAGTTACAGTGTGAACATAGTCGAAGTCGAATTCTCTTGTTCTGCAAGCTGGTGGCGATATATCTGCTCAGAAGTCGTCTTATAAGCTCAATGCAAATTTGTGTGCTTCAATAAGGGCCATGTGAGATGATAGGAAAGAGAGATATAGTGTGCACGACAAAGAAGTCGATGTATCTTCATTTGCCAATTGTTCTCGTTTTATACTCTCTGAAGTCGTCTTATACGGTCACTGCCATCGTATCTGCTTCAACTGTATGCATGTCAGATTCTTCACTGCAGAGTTACAGTGTAAACATGGTCAAAGTCGAAATTTCTTGTTCTGCAAGCTGTGTGCAATATACCCTCTCGGAAGTCGTCTTATAGGCTCAATGCGGACTTGTCTGCATCAATAGTGTCCATGTGAGATGATAGGATAGAGAGATATAATGTATCTTCATGTACTACGATGGAGTCGATGTATCCCCATTTGCCTGTTGTACTCGCTTTATACTCTTCAAAGACGTCTCATATGGTCATTGCGATCGTATCTGCATCAACTTTATATATGTCAGATGCTCGACTGTAGAGTTACAGTGTAAACATGGTCGAAGTCGAAGTTTCTCATTCTGCAAGCTGTGTTTGTTATACCTGCTTGGAAGTCGTCTTGTATGTTCATTGCGAGCTTGTCTGCTCCGATTTTGCCTATTGTACCCGTTATTATTCCTTCAAAGTCGTCTTATACGGTCACTGTTATCGTTCCTGCATCAACTGTATGCATTTTCATGTCAGATGCTAGACTGCAAAGTTACAGTGTGAACATAGTCGGAGTCGAAGTTTCTTGTTCTGCATGTTGTGTGCGTTATACCCGCTTGGAAGTCGTCTCATATGAGCATAGCGAACTCGTCTGCTTCGATAGTATCCACACAAGTTGTGTGCAATATACCCGCTTGAAAGTCGTCTCATAGCGCCATTGCGAACTCGTCTGCTTCAATAGTATCCATGTGAGATGATAGAATACAGAGAAAGAGTGTGCACACCGATGAAGTCGATGTATCTTCTTCTGCCTATTGTACTTGCTATATACCCTCCACAGTCGTCTCATATGGTCACTGCGATCATATAAGCTTCATCTGTATGCATGTCAGGAGCTAGACGTAGAGTTTCTGTGTAAACATGGTCGTAGTTAGAGTTTCTCGTTCTGTAAGTTGTGTGCGTTGAACCCGACGTCTCATATCGGCATTGCGAACTCGTTTACTTCATAGTATCTATGTGTGATGATAGGATAGAGGGATAGAGTGTGCACTCCGATGGAGTCGATGTTACTTCATTTTGCCTATTGAACTCGTTATATTCCTTTCAGAGTCGTCCTATACGGTCACCGCCATCGTATCTGCTTCAACTGTATGCATCTCAGATGCTTGACTGCAGAGTTACAATGTTAAAATAGCCAATGTCGATGTTTCTTGTTCGGCAAGCTGTGTGCATTATACTCGCTTAGAAGTCGTCTTATATGGTCAACACGAACTTGTCTGCTTCAATAGTGTCCATGTGAGATGATAGGATAGAGAGATATAGTGTGTACGACGAAAAAGTCTATGTATCCTCATTTGCATGTTGTACTTGCTACATACCCTCCAGAGTCGTCGTATTTGCATTAACTGTATGCATGTCAGATTCAAGACTGCAGAGTTACAGAGTAAACATATCCAAAGTCGAAGTTTCTTGTTTTGCAAGCTGTGTGCGTTATACCCTCTTGAAAGTCGTCTTATATGGTCAATGCGAACTTGTCTGCTCCAATAGTGTCCATGTGAGATGATAGGATAGAGGGATATAGTGTGTACTACGATGAAGTCGATGTATCCCCATTTTCCTGTTGTACTCGCTATAAACCCTTGAAAGTCGTCTTATATAGTCATTGCGATCGTATCTGCGTCAACTCTATACATGTCAGATGCTAGACTGCAGAGATACAGTGTAAACATGGTCGAAGTCAAAGTTTCTTGATCTGCATGCTGTGTGAATTATACCTGCTTGAAAGTCGTCTTGTATGGTCATTGCGAGCTTGACTGCGTCAATATCGTCCCTGTGAGATGATGGGATAGAGATATATAATGTGTACTACGATGGAGTCGATGTATCCCCATTCGCCTGTTGTACTGGCTATATACCCTTCAGAGTCGTCTTATATGGTCATTGCGATCGAATCTGCGTCAACTCTATACATGTCAGATGCAAGACTGCAGATTTACAGTGTAAACATGGTCGAAGTCGAAGTTTCTTGTCCTGCAAGCTGTGTGCGTTTATACCTGCTTGGAAGTCGTCTTGTATGGTCATTGCGATTTCGTTTGCTTCAATGGTTTCCATTTGAGATGATAGGATAGGGAGATATGGTGTGCATAACGATGAAGTCGATGTACCTTCATTCGCCCTTTGTACCTGTTATAATCCACTCAAAGTCGTTTTATACGGTCACTGCGATCGTTCTTGCATCAACTATATGCATGTCGAAAGCTAGACTGCAGGGTTCATGTGTAAACATAGTCGTAGTTGGAGTTTCTTGTTCTGCAAGTTGTGTGCGTTGAACCCGCTTAAAAGTCGTCTTATATGGGCATTGCGAACTCGTTTGCTTCAGAAGTATCCATGTGAGATGATAGGATAGAGATGGAGGGTGCACACCGATGAAGTCGATTTAACTTCATTTGCCTATCGAACTCGTTATATACCCCTCAGAGTTGTCTGATACAGTCACTGTCATCGTATCTGCTTCAACTGTATGCATGTCAGATGCTCGACAGCAGAGTTACTGTGTGAACATAGTCGATGTCGAAGTTTCTTGTCGACCCAAAGTCGGGAGGTCTTGTTTCGCGAGCTGTGTGCGTCATACCAGCTTGAAAGTCGTCTCATATGGTCAATGCAAACTTGTCTGCTTCAATAGTGTCAATGTAAGATGATAGGATAGTGTGCAAAACGATGAAGTCGATGTATCTTCATTCGCCTATTGTACTCAATATATACCCTCCAAAGTCGTCTTATACGGTCACTGTAATCGTATCTGCTTCAATTGTATGCATGTCAGATGCTAGACTACAGCGTATTAGTGTAAACATAGTCGAAGTCGAAGTTTCTCGTTCTGCGAATCGTGTGCGATATACTTGCTTGAAAGTCGTCTCATATGGTCCATGCAAACTGGTCTGCTTCAGAAATGTTCATGTGAGGTGATAGGATAGAGATATATAGTGGTACAACGATAAAGTCGATGTATCCTCATTTGCCTATTGTACTCGTTATATATCTTTCAAAGTCGTCTTACACGGTCACTGCCATCGTATCTGCTTCAACTGTATGCATGTCAGATGCTAGACTGCAGAGTTTCAGTTCGAACATATTTGAAGTCAAAGTTTCTTGTTCTGCGAGTTGTGTGCGTTATATCCGCTTGAAAGTCGTCTCATATGAGCATTGCGAACTCGTTTGCTTCAATAGTATCCATGTGAGATGATAGGATAGAGAGATATAGTGTGCACACCGATGAAGTCGATGTTACTTCATCTGCCTATCGAACTCGTTATATACCCATCAGAGTCATCCTATACGGTCACTGTCATCGTATCTGCATCAATTGTATGCATGTCAGATGCTAGACGGCAGAGTTTCAGTGCAAAAATAGTCGAAATCGAAGTTTCTTGTTCTGTAAGTTGTGTGCAGTATACCCGCTTAGAAGTCGTCTCATATGGACATTTCGAACTCGTTTGCTTCAATAGTATCCATGTGAGATGATAGAATGGAGAGATATGGTGTGCACATCGATAAATTTGGTGTATCTTCATTTGCCTATTGAACCCGTAAAATATCCTTCAAAGTCATCTTATACGGTCACTGCAATCACTTCTACTTCAACTGTATGCAAGTCAGATGCTAGACTGCAGAGTTATAGTGTAAACATGGTCGAAATCAGAGTTTCTTGTTCTGTAAGTTGTATGCGTTATACGCGCTCAGAAGTCGTCACATATGGGCTTTGCGGACTCGTTTGCTTCAATAGTATCCATGTGAGATGATAGGATAGAGAGATATAGTGTACAAAACGAAGAAGTCGATGTATCTTCGTTTGCTTATTGTACTCGTTATATACCCTTCAGAGCCGTCTTATACGGTCACTGCAATGGTATCTACTTCAACTGTATGCATGTCAGATGCTAGTCTGCAGAGTTACAGTGTGAACATAGTCGAAGTCGAATTCTCTTGTTCTGCAAGCTGTGTGCGATATATCTGCTCAGAAGTCGTCTTATAAGCTCAATGCAAATTTGTGTGCTTCAATAAGGGCCATGTGAGATGATAGAAAAGAGAG
>OU896723.1:13215308-13344262 GCA_918026855.4 Phaedon cochleariae
TAAAGCACCATTGGGAACTTCCCAGTAGCATCAGCACCATAAGAAGAATAGACACATTTCATCCTCACCTTTTTCTTCTTGGAAGACACCTGCAGCAGCAGATTTTGTTACGTTTCGACCATGCCATGGATCAGTGGATCAACGTTGGATAACTAACTAACAGGCCAGTCGTATCATGTTCATTTCTTTTTATGTTGAATTGATTTTGGATCTACATAATATAACGACATAATTCAAATATGAAATAATTTATATGACATTGATAATGTTCAAGCCCTTCTGAACATTCACAAGTTACCATAGGTACATATATTATTCATTAACAACATTTACACCTCCAACAAAATTCATGAATTTTCCCCAGGGTATATTTAATACTATATTATTTTTCTAACAGCTTAAAAACATAGGTAAGTTTCAAGTGGGCTTTTTGATCTTATGCATAATGAATATTTAAATTGACATTTCATTGAATTCTCCAAAATTGATAATCATTCAACAAAACCATGTAAATAATTATTGTACATACATATCATATATGCATTTATATCTACATACATATCATATATGCATTTATATCTACATAGATATCATATATGCATTTATATTAAATCTCTTAGGTAAAATTCCTGTTTTATTTTTTTTTTATTTTACTAACGGTTCAACTCCCACTTTTCAGGTTTCTGATTTTTATCCAAAGCAGAACATAGCTTGAAAGAATCAGTGGCGTCCAAATAAAATTTGTAGCATTCATTTTTTGTAACTTTGTCATTTTCTTTATTCAATAATTTAATCTACTTAATATCATCAATCAAAATATAACTCATAAGCAATAAACTCACAACCCATATGCCGCCGATGAAAAGCTGCCGTTAGCATGGTAATATGTTTTGTTATATTCTATATCTTTTTGTTTGATAACAAAAACACATTACAATACGATGGCAGTGACCGTATAAGACGACTTTGAAAGATATATAACGAGTACAATAGGCAAATGAGGATACATCGACTTTATCGTTGTACACACTATATATCTCTATCCTATCACCTCACTTGAACACTTCTGAAGTAGACCAGTTTGCATGGACCATATGAGACGACTTTCAAGCGAGTATAACGCACACGGGTCGCAGAACAAGAAACTTCAACTTCGACTATGTTTACACTAATACGCTGTAGTCTAGCATCTGACATGCATACAATTGAAGCAGATACGATTACAGTGACCGTATAAGGAGACTTTGGGGGGTATATATTGAGTACAATAGGCGAATGAAGATACATCGACTTCATCGTTTTGCACACTATCCTATCATCTTACATTGACACTATTGAAGCAGACAAGTTTGAATTGACCATATGAGACGACTTTCAAGCGGGTATAACGCACACAGCTCGCGAAACAAGACCTTCCGACTTTGGGTCGACAAGAAACTTCGACATCGACTATGTTCACACAGTAACTCTGCTGTCGAGCATCTGACATGCATACAGTTGAAGCAGATACGATGACAGTGACTGTATGAGACGACTCTGAGGGGTATATAACGAGTTCGATAGACAAATGAAGTTAAATCGACTCCATCGGTGTGCACACTCCATCTCTATCCTATCATCTCACATGGATACTTCTGAAGCAAACGAGTTCGCAATGCCCATATTAGACGACTTCTAAGCGGGTTTAACGCACACAACTTGCAGAACAAGAAACTTCAACTACGACTATGTTTACACATGAACCCTGCAGTCTAGCTTTCGACATGCATATAGTTGATGCAAGAACGATCGCAGTGACCGTATAAAACGACTTTGAGTGGATTATAACAGGTACAATGGGCGAATGAAGGTACATCGACCTCATCGTTATGCACACTATATCTCCCTATCCTATCATCTCACATGGATACTATTGGAGCAAACGAGTTCGCAATGCTTATATGAGACGACTTCTAAGCGGATATAACGTACACATCTCGCAGAACAAGAAACTTTGACTTCAAATATGTTCGAACTGAAACTCTGCAGTCTAGCATCTGACATGCATACAGTTGAAGCAGATACGATGGCAGTGACCGTATAAGACGACTTTGAAAGATATATAACGAGTACAATAGGCAAATGAGGAAACATCGACTTTATCGTTGTACACACTATATATCTCTATCCTATCACCTCACATGAACACTTCTGAAGCAGACCAGTTTGCATGGACCATATGAGACGACTTTCAAGCAAGTATAACGCACACGGTTCGCAGAACAAGAAACTTTAACTTCGACTATGTTTACACTAATACGCTGTAGTCTAGCATCTGACATGCATACAATTGAAGCAGATACGATTACAGTGACCGTATAAGACGACTTTGGAGGGTATATATTCAGTACAATAGGCGAATGAAGATACATCGACTTCATCGTTTTGCACACTATCCTATCATCTTACATTGACACTATTGAAGCAGACAAGTTTGAATTGACCATATGAGACGACTTTCAAGCGGGTATAACGCACACAGCTCGCGAAACAAGACCTTCCGACTTTGGGTCGACAAGAAACTTCGACATTGACTATGTTCACACAGTAACTCTGCTGTCGAGCTTCTGACATACATACAGTTGAAGCAGATACGATGACAGTGACTGTATGAGACGACTCTGAGGGGTATATAACGAGTTCGATAGGCAAATGAAGTTAAATCGACTTCATCGGTGTGCACCCTCCATCTCTATCCTATCATCTCACATGGATACTTCTGAAGCAAACGAGTTCGCAATGCCCATATTAGACGACTTCTAAGCGGGTTTAACGCACACAACTTGCAGAACAAGAAACTTCAACTACGACTATGTTTACACATGAACCCTGCAGTCTAGCTTTCGACATGCATATAGTTGATGCAAGAACGATCGCAGTGACCGTATAAAACGACTTTGAGTGGATTATAACAGGTACAATGGGCGAATGAGGGTACATCGACCTCATCGTTATGCACACTATATCTCCCTATCCTATCATCTCACATGGAAACCATTGAAGCAAACAAAATCGCAATGACCATACAAGACGACTTTCAAGCAGCTATAACGCACACAGCTTGCAGGACAAGAAACTTCGACTTCGACCATGTTAACACTGTAAATCTGCAGTCTTGCATCTGACATGTATAGAGTTGACGCAGATTCGATCGCAATGACCATATAAGACGACTCTGAAGGGTATATAGCCAGTACAACAGGCAAATGGGGATACATCGACTCCATCGTAGTACACATTATATATCTCTATCCCATCATCTCACAGGGACGATATTGAAGCTGACAAGCTCGCAATGACCATACGACTTTCAAGCAGGTATAATTCACACAGCATGCAGATCAAGAAACTTTGACTTCGACCATGTTCACACTGTATCTCTGCAGTCTAGCATCTGACATGTATAGAGTTGACGCAGATACGATCGCAATGACTATATAAGACGACTTTCAAGGGTATACAGCGAGTACAACAGGCAAATGAGGATACATCGACTTCATCGTAGTACACACTATATCCCTCTATCCTATCATCTCACATGGACACTATTGGAGCAGACAAGTTCGCATTGACCATATAAGACGACTTCCAAGAGGGTATAACGCACACAGCTTGCAAAACAAGAAACTTCGACTTTGGATATGTTTACACTGTAACTCTGCAGTCTTGAATCTGACATGCATACAGTTGATGCAAATACGATCGCAGTGACCATATGAGACGACTCTGGAGGGTATGTAGCAAGTACAACAGGCAAATGGGGATACATAGACTTTTTCGTCGTACACACTATATCTCTCTATCCTATCATCTCACATGGACACTATTGAAGCAGACAAGTTCGTGTTGACCATATAAGACGACTTCTAAGCAAGTATAATGCACACAGCTTGCCGAACAAGAAACATCGACATCGGCTATTTTCACATTGTAACTCTGCAGTCAAGCATCTGAGATGCATACAGTTGAAGCAGATACGATGGCGGTGACCGTATAGGACGACTCTGAAGGGAATATAACGAGTTCAATAGGCAAATGAAGTAACATCGACTCCATCGGAGTGCACACTCTATCCCTCTATCCTATCATCTCACATAGATACTATTGAAGTAAACGAGTTCGCAATGCCGATATGAGACGACGGGTTTAACGCACACAACTTACAGAACGAGAAACTCTAACTACGACCATGTTTACACAGAAACTCTGCGTCTAGCTCCTGATATGCATACAGATGAAGCTTATATGATCGCAGTGACCATATGAGACGACTGTGGAGGGTATATAGCAAGTACAATAGGCAGAAGAAGATACATCGACTTTATCGGTGTGCACACTCTATCTCTGTATTCTATCATCTCACATGGATACTATTGAAGCAGACGAGTTCGCAATGGCCCTATGAGACGACTTTCAGGCGGGTATATTGCACACAACTTGTGTGGATACTATCGAAGCACACGAGTTCGCTATGCTCATATGAGACGACTTTCAAGCGGGTAAAACGCACACAACATGCAGAACAAGACACTTCGACTCCGACTATGTTCACACTGTAACTCTGCAGTCTAGCATCTGACATGAAAATGCATACAGTTGATGCAGGAACGATAACAGTGACCGTATAAGACGACTTTGAAGGAATAATAACGGGTACAATAGGCAAATGGGGACACATCGACTTCATCGTCTTACAAACAATATATCCCTATCCTTTCATCTCACATGGACAAAATCGGAGCAGACAAGCTCGCAATGAACATACAAGACGACTTCCAAGCAGGTATAACAAACACAGCTTGCAGAATGAGAAACTTCGACTTCGACCATGTTTACACTGTAACTCTACAGTCGAGCATCTGACATATATAAAGTTGATGCAGATACGATCGCAATGACCATATGAGACGTCTTTGAAGAGTATAAAGCGAGTACAACAGGCAAATGGGGATACATCGACTCCATCGTAGTACATGAAGATACATTATATCTCTCTATCCTATCATCTCACATGGACACTATTAAATGATGCAGACAAGTCCGCATTGAGCCTATAAGACGACTTCCGAGAAGGTATATCGCACACAGCTTGCAGAACAAGAAATTTCGACTTTGACCATGTTTACACTGTAACTTTGCAGTGAAGAATCTGGCATGCATACAGTTGAAAAGATACGATGGCAGTGACCGTATAAGACGACTTCAGAGAGTAAAAAACGAAAACAATTGGCAAATGAAGATACATCGACTTCTTTGTCGTGCACACTATATCTCTCTCTCCTATCATCTCACATGGCCCTTATTGAAGCGCACAAATTTGCATTGAGCTTATAAGACGACTTCTGAGCAGATATATCGCACACAGCTTGCAGAACAAGAGAATTCGACTTCGACTATGTTCACACTGTAACTCTGCAGACTAGCATCTGACATGCATACAGTTGAAGTAGATACCATTGCAGTGACCGTATAAGACGGCTCTGAAGGGTATTATATAACGAGTACAAAAAGCAAACGAAGATACATCGACTTCTTCGTTTCTCACACTATATCTCTCTATCCTATCATCTCACATGGATACTATTGAAGCAAACGAGTCTGCAAAGCCCATATGAGACGACTTCTGAGCGCGTATAACGCACACAACTTACAGAACAAGAAACTTCGATTTCGACTATGTTTACACAATAACTCTGCAGTTTAGCATCTGACTTGCATACAGTTGAAATAGATATGATTGCAGTGACCGTATAAGATGACTTCGAAGGGTATTCCACGGGTTCAATAGGCAAATGAAGATACACCAACTTCATCGTTGTGCACACTATATCTCTCCATCCAATCATCTCACATGGATCCTATTGAAGCAAACAAGTTCGAAATGTCCATATGAGACGACTTCTAAGCGGGTATAACGCACACAACTTACAGAACAAAAAACTTCGATTTCGACTAGTTTTACACTGAAACTCTGCCGTCTAGCATCTGAAATGCATACAGTTGATGCAGATACGATGGCAGTGACCGTATAGGATGACTCTGAAGGGAATATAACGAGTTCGATAGGCAAATGAAGTAACATTGACTTCATCGGTGTGCACACTATTTCTCTCTATCCTATCATCTCACATGGATACTATTAGAGCAAACGAGTTCGCAATGCCCATATGAGACGACTTCTGAGCGCGTAGCGTATAACGCACACAACTTACAAAACAAGAAACTTCGATTTCGACTATGTTTACACTATAACTCTGCGTCTAGCTTCTGATATGCATTCAGTTGAAGCAGATATGATCGCAGTGACCATATAAGACAACTCTGGAGGATATGTGGAAAGTACAATAGGCAGATGAAGATACATCGACTTCATCGGAGTGCACTCTATCTCTCTATCCTATAATCTCACATGGATACTATCGAAGCAGACGAAATCGCAATGCACATATGAGACGACTTCTAAGCGGGTATAACGAACACAACTCGCAGAACAAGAAACTTCGACTTCAAATATGTTCGAACTGAAACTCTGCAGTCTAGCATCTGACATGCATACAGTTGGAGCAGATACGATGGCAGTGACCATATGAGATGACTTTGAAGGGTATATAACGAGTACAATAGGCAAATGAGGATACATCGACTTTATCGTCGTACACACTATATATCTCTATCCTATCACCTCACATGAATACTTCTGAAGCAGCCCAGTTTGCATGGACCATATGAGACGACTTTCAAGCAAGTATAATGCACACGATTCGCAGAACAAGAAACTTCGACTTCGACTATGTTTACACTGATACGCTGTAGTCTAGCATCTGACATGCATACAATTGAAGCAGATACGATTACAGTGACCGTATAAGACGACTTTGAAGGGTATATAACGAGTACAAAAGGCGAATGAAGATACATCGACTTCATCGTTGTGCACACTATCCTATCATCTTACATTGACACTATTGAAGCAGACAAGTTTGCATTGACCATATGAGACGACTTTCAAGCGGGTATAACGCACACAGCTCGCGAAACAAAACCTTTCGACTTTGGGTATGTTTATACTGTAACTTTGCAGTCCAGCATCTGACATGCATACAGTTGAAGCAGATACGATGGCAGTGACTGTATGAGACGACTCTGAAGGGTATATAACGAGTTCGATAGGCAAATGAAGTTACATCGACTTCATCGGTGTGCACCCTCCATCTCTATCCTATCATCTCACATATATACTTCTGAAGCAAACGAGTTTGCATTGCCCATATAAGACGACTTCTAAGCGGGTTTGACGCACACAACTTGCAGAACAAGAAACTTCAACTACGACTATGTTTACTCATGAATTCTGCAGTCTAGCTTCTGACATGCATACAGTTGATGCATGAACGATCGCAGTGACCGTATAAAACGACTTTGAGTGGATTATAACAGGTACAATGGGCGAATGAAGGTACATCGACTTCATCGTTGTGCATACTATATCTCTTCATCCTATCATCTCAAATGGACACCATTATAGCAAACAAAATCGCAATGACCATACAAGACGATTTCCAAGCAGGTATAACGCACACAGCTTGCAGGGCAAGAAACTTCGACTTCGACCATGTTTACACTGTAACTCTGTAGTCTTGCATCTGACATGTATAGAGTTGACAAAGATTCGATCGCAATGACCATATAAGACGACTCTGAAGGGTATATAGCCAGTACAACAGGCGAATGGGGATACATCGACTTTATCGTAGTACACATTATATATCTCTATTACATCATCTCATAGGGACAATATTGAAGCAGACAAGCTCGCAATGACGATACAAGACGACTTTCAAGCAGGTATAATTCACACAGCATGCAGATCAAGAAACTTTGACTTCGACCATGTTTACACTGTATCTCTGCAGTCTAGCATCTGACATGTATAGAGTTGACGCAGATACGATCGCAATGACTATATAAGACGACTTTGAAGGGTATATAGCGAGTACAACAGGCAAATGAGGATACATCGACTTCATCGTAGTACACACTATATCCCTCTATCCTATCATTTCACATGGACACTATTGGAGCAGACAAGTTCGCATTGACGCATATAAGACGACTTCCTAGCGGGTATAACGCACACAGCTTGCAAGACAAGAAACTTCGACTTTGGATATGTTTACACTGTAACTCTGCAGTCTTGAATCTGACATGCATACAGTTGATGCAAATACGATCGCAGTGACCATATAAGACGACTCTGAAGGATATATTGCAAGTACAACAGGCAAATGGGGATACATCGACTTTTTCGTCGTACACACTATATCTGTCCATCCTATCATCTCACATGGACACTATTGAAGCAGACAAGTTCGTATTGACCATATAAGACGACTTCTAAGCGAGTATAACGCACACAGCTTGCAGAACAAGAAACATCGACTTCGACTATTTTTACATTGTAACTCTGCAGTCAAGCATCTGAGATGCATACAGTTGAAGCAGATACGATGGCAGTGACCGTATAGGACGACTCTGAAGGGAATATAACGAGTTCAATAGGCAAATGAAGTAACATCGACTCCATCGGAGTGCACACTCTATCCCTCTATCCTATCATCTCACATAGATACTATTGAAGTAAACGAGTTCGCAATGCCGATATGAGACGACGGGTATAACGCACACAACTTACAGAACAAGAAACTTTGACTACGACTATGTTTACACAGAAACTCTGCGTCTAGCTCCTGACATGCATACAGTTGAAGCAGATATGATCGCAGTGACCATATAAGACGACTTTGGAAGGTATATAGAAAGTACAATAGGCAGATGAAGATACATCGACTTCACCGGAGTGCACACTCTATCCCTCTATCCTTTCATCTCACATAGATACTATTGAAGCAGACGATTTCGCGATCCCGTTATGAAACGAGACTTCTTAGCATGTATAATGCACACAACTTGCAGAACAAGAAACTTCGACTTCGACTATGTTCACACTGTAACTCTGCAGTCTAGCATCTGACATGCATACAGTTGATGCAGAAACGATTGCAATGACTGTATAAGACGACTTTGAAGGGATTATAACAGGTACAATGAGCGAATGAAGTAACATCGACTGCATCGTTGTGCACACTATATCTCTTCATTCTATCATCCCACATGGCCACTATTGAAGCAGACGAGTTCGCAATGATCATACAAAACGAATCCCCAGCAGGTATTACGCACACGCAGAACAAGAAACCTCGACTTAGACTATGTTTACACTGTGACTCTGCAGCAAAACATCTGGCATGCATACAGATGGAGCATATACGATGGCAGTGACCGTATAGGACGACAATGAAGGGTATATAACGAGTACAATAGGCAAATGAGGATACATCGACTTCATCGTCGTACACACTATATATCTCTATCCTATCACCTCACATGAACACTTCTGAAGCAGACCAGTTTGCATGGACCATATGAGACGACTTTCAAGCAAGTATAACGCACACGATTCGCAGAACAAGAAACTTCGACTTCGACTATGTTTACACTGAAACGCTGTAGTCTAGCATCTGACATGCATACAGTTGAAGCAGATACGATTGCAGTGACCGTATAAGACGACTCTAGATGGTATATAACGAGTACAATTGGCGAATGGAGATACATCGACTTCATCATTGTGCACACTATATCTCTCTATCCTATCATCTCACATTGACACTATTGAAGCAGACAAGTTTGCATCGACCATATAAGACGACTTTCGAGCGATATAACGCACACAGCTCGCGAAACAAGACCTTTCGACTTTGGGTATGTTTATACTGTAACTCTGCAGTCCAGCATCTGACATGCATACAGTTGAAGCAGATACGATGACAGTGACTGTGTGAGACGCTTTTGGAGAGGGTATATAACGAGTTCGATAGGCAAATGAAGTTACATCGACTTTATCGGTGACACACTCTATCTCTCTATCCTATCATCTCACATGGATACTATTGAAGTCGTTTCATATGGGCATTGCGAACTCGTTTGTGTGTCACCGATGAAGTCGATGTTACTTCATTTGCCCATCAAACTCGTTATATACCCTCTCCAAAAACGTCTCACACAGTCACTGTCATCGTATCTGCTTCAACTGTATGCATGTCAGATGCTGGATTGCATAGTCGAAAGGTCTTGTTTCGCGAGCTGTTTGCGTTATATCGCTTGAAAGTCGTCTTATATGGTCAATGCAAACTTGTCTGCTTCAATAGTGTCAATGTAAGATGATAGGATAGAGAGATATAGTGTGCACAATGATGAAGTCGATGTATCTTCATTCGCCTATTTTACTCGTTATATACCCTCCAGAGTCGTCTTATACGGTCACTGCAATCGTATCTGCTTCAACTGTATGCATGTCAGATGCTAGACTACAGCGTTTCAGTGTAAACATAGTCGAAGTCGAAGTTTCTTGTTCTGCGAATCGTGTGCGTTATACTTGCTTGAAAGTCGTCTCATATGGTCCATGCAAACTGGTCTGCTTCAGAAGTGTTCATGTGAGGTGATAGGATAGAAATATATAGTGTGTACGACGATGAAGTCGATGTATCCTCATTTGCCTATTGTACTCGTTATATACCCTTCAAAGTCGTCTTATACGGTCACTGCCATCGTATCTGCTTCAACTGTATGCATGTCAGATGCTAGACTGCAGAGTTTCAGTTCGAACATATTTGAAGTCGAAGTTTTTTGTTCTGTGAGTTGTGTGCGTTATACCCGCTTAGAAGTCGTCTCATATGTGCATTGCGATTTCGTCTGCTTCAATAGTATCCATGTGAGATTATAGGATAGAGAGATAGAGTGCACTCCGATGAAGTCGATGTATCTTCATCTGCCTATTGTACTTTCTTCATATCCTCCAGAGTTGTCTTATATGGTCACTGCAATCATATCTACTTCAACTGTATGCAAGTCAGATGCTAGACTGCAGAGTTATAGTGTGAACATAGTCGAAATCGAAGTTTCTTGTTCTGTAAGTTGTGTGCGTTATACGCGCTCAGAAGTCGTCTCATATGGGCTTTGCGAACTCGTTTGCTTCAATAGTATTCATGTGAGATGATAGGATAGAGAGATATAGTGTGCAAAACGAAGAAGTCGATGTATCTTCGTTTGCTCATTGTACTCGTTATATACCCTTCAGAACCGTCTTATACGATCACTGCAATGGTATCTACTTCAACTGTATGCATGTCAGATGCTAGTCTGCAGAGTTACAGTGTGAACATAGTCGAAGTCGAATTCTCTTGTTCTGCAAGCTGTGTGCGATATATCTGCTCAGAAGTCGTCTTATAAGCTCAATTCAAATTCGTGTGCTCCAATAAGGGCCATGTGAGATGATAGGAAAGAGAGATATAGTGTGCACGACGAAGAAGTCGATGTATCTTCATCTGCCAATTGTTCTCGTTATATACCCTTTGAAGTCGTCTTATACGGTCACTGCCATCGTATCTGCTTCAACTGTATGCATGTCAGATTCTAGACTGCAGAATTACAGTGTAAACATGGTCAGAGTCGAAATTTGTTCTGCAAGCTGTGTGCGATATACTCTCTCGGAAGTCGTCTTATAGGCTCAATGCGGACTTGTCTGCATCAATAGTGTCAATGTGAGATGATAGGATAGAGAGATATACTGTATCTGTATGTTCTACGATGGAGTCGATGTATCCTCATTTTCCTGTTGTACTCGCTTTATACCCTTCAAAGAACGATAACAGTGACCGTATAAGACGACTTTGAAGGAATAATAACGGGTACAATAGGCAAATGGGGACACATCGTTTTCATCGTCTTACACACAATATATCCCTATCCTTCCATCTCTCATGGACAAAATCGGAGCAGACAAGCTCGCAATGACCATACAAGACGACTTCCAAGCAGGTATAACAAACACAGCTCGCAGAATGAGAAACTTCGACTTCGACCATGTTCACACTGTAACTCTACAGTCGAGCATACAGTTGAAGCATATATGATCGCATTGACCATATAAGACAACTTTGGAGGATATGTAGAAAGTACAATAGGCAGATGAAGAAACATCGACTTCATCGGAGTGCCCTCTATCTCTCTATCCAATCATCTCACATGGATACTATTGGATCAGACAGAATCGCAATGCCGATATGAGACGAATTATAAGCGGATATAACGCACACAACTTGCAGAACAAGAAACTTCCACTTCGACTATGTTTACACTGTAACTCTGCCGTCAAGCATATGACATGCATGAAGCAGATACGATGGCGGTGACCGTATAAAACGACTCTGAAGGGTATAAAACGAGTTCGAAAGGCAAATGAAGTTACATCGACATCATCGATGTGCACACTATATCTCTCTTTCCTATCATCTCACATGGATACTATCGAAGCAGACGAGTTCGCGATGCTCATATGAGACGACTTCCGAGCGGGTATATCGCGCACAACTTGCACAACAAGAAACTTCGACTTCGACTATGTTTACACTGTAACTCTGCCATCAAGCATCTGACATGCATACAGTTTGAGCAGATACGATGGCAATGACCGTATAGGACGACTCTGAAGGGTATATGACGAGTTCAATAGGCAAATGAAATTACATCGACTTCATCGGTGTGCACACTCTATTTCTCTATCCTATCATCTCACATGGATATTATTGAAGCAAACGAGTTCGCAATGCCCATATGAGATGACTACTAAGCGGGTATAACGCACACAACTCACAGAACAAGAAACTTCGATCACGACTATGTTTACACAGAAATTGTGCGTTCAGCTCTCGTCATGAATACAGTTGAAGCAGATATGATCGCAGTGACCATATGAGACAACTCTGAGGGGTATGTAGCAAGTACAATAGGCAGAAGAAGATACATCGACTCCATCAGAGTGCGCTCTATCTCTCTATCCTATCATTCCACATGGATACTATTGAAGCATATGAGTTCGCAATGCCCATATGAGACGACTTTTAAGCGGGTATGACGCACACATCTTGCAGAACAAGGAACTTCGACTTCGAATATTTTCACACTGTAACCCTGCAGTCCATTATCTGACATGCATACAGTTGAAGCAGATACGATAACAGTGACCGTATAAGACGACTTTGAAGGGTATATTACGAGTACAATAGGCAAATGGAGATACATCGACTTCATCGTCGTACACACTGTATATCTCTATCCATTCATCTTGAATGGACACTATCAAAGCAGACTGGTTCGCAATGATCATATGAGACGACCTTCATGCAGGTATCACGAACACAGCTTGCAGAACAAGATACCTCGACTCCGACTATGTTTACACTGTCACTCTGCAGTCCAGCATGTGACATGCATAAAGTTGAAGCAGATACGATGGCGGTGACCGTATAAGACGACTTTAAAGGGTATATAACGAGTACAATAGGCAAATAGGGATACATCGACTTCATCGTCGAACACACTGTATATATCTATCCTATCACCTCACTTGAACACTATTGAAGCAGACAAGTTCGCATTGACCATATAAGACGACTTCCAAGCGGGTATAACGCACACAGCTTGCAAAACAAGAAACTCCGACTTTGGATATGAATACACTGTAACTCTGCAGTCTTGAATCTGACATGCATATAGTTGATGCAAATACGATCGCAGTGACCATATAAGACGACTCAGGAGGGTATATAGCGAGTACAACAGGCAAATGGGGATACATCGACTTTTTCGTCGTACACATTATATCCCTCTATCCTATCATCTCACATGGACACTATTGAAGCAGACAAGTTCGCATTGACCATATAAGACGACTTCCAAGCGGGTATAACGCACACAGCTTGCAAAACTTGAAACTTCGACTTTGGATATGTTTACACTGTAACTCTGCAGTCTTGAATCTGACATGCATACAGTTGATGCAAATACGATCGCAGTGACCATATAAGACGACTCAGGAGGGTATATAGCAAGTACAACAGGCAAATGGGGATACATCGACTTTTTCGTCGTACACACTATATCTCTCTATCCTATCATCTCACATGGACACTATTGAGGCAGACAAGTTCGTATTGACCATAAAAGACGACTTCTCAGCGAGTATAACGCACACAGCTTGCAGAACAAGAAACATCGACTTCGACTATTTTTACATTGTAACTCTGCAATCAAGCATCTGAGATGCATACGATTGAGGCAGATACGATGGCAGTGACCGTATAGGACGACTCTGAAGGGAATATAACGAGTGCAATGGGCAAATGGAGTAACATCGACTCCATCGGAGTGCACACTCTATCCCCCTATCCTATCATCTCACATAGATACTATTGAAGTAAACGAGTTCGCAATGCCGATATGAGACGACGAGTATAACGCACACAACTTACAGAACAAGAAACTTTGACTACGACTATGTTTACACAGAAACTCTGCGTCTAGCGGCTGACATGCATACAGTTGAAGCAGATATGATCGCAGTGACCATATGAGACGACTCTGGAGGGTATATAGCAAGTACAATAGGCAGAAGAAGATACATCGACTTCATCGGTGTGCACACTCTATCTCTGTATTCTATCATCTCACATGGATACTATTGAAGCAGACGAGTTCGCAATGGCCCTATGGGACGACTTTCAAGCGGGTATATTGCACACAACTTGTGTGGATACTATCGAAGCAGACGAGTTCGCTATGCTCATATGAGACGACTTCCAAGCGTGTATAACGCACACAACATGCAGAACAAGAAACTTCGACTCCGACTATGTTCACACTGTAACTCTGCAGTCTAGCATCTGACATGCATATGCATACAGTTGATGCAGGAACGATAACAGTGACCGTATAAGACGACTTTGAAGGAATAATAACAGGTACAATAGGCAAATGGGGACACATCGACTTCATCGTCTTACACACAATATATTCCTATCCTTTCATCTCACATGGACAAAATCGGAGCAGACAAGCTCGCAATGACCATACAAGACGACTTTCAAGCAGGTATAACAAACACAGCTTGCAGAATAAGAAACTTCGACTTCGACCATGTTTACACTGTAACTCTACAGTCGAGCATCTGACATATATAAAGTTGATGCAGATACGATCGCAATGACCATATGAGACGTCTTTGAAGGGTATAAAGCGAGTACAACAGGCAAATGGGGATACATCGACTCCATCGTAGTACATACAGATACATTATATCTCTCTATCCTATCATCTCACATGGACACTATTGATGCAGACAAGTCTGCATTGAGCCTATAAGACGACTTCCGAGAGGGTATATCGCAGACAGCTTGCAGAACAAGAAATTTCGACTTTGACCATTATTACACTGTAACTCTGCAGTCTAGAATCTGACATGCATACAGTTGAAGCAGATACGATGGCAGTGACCGTATAAGACGACTTTAAAGGGTATATAACGAGGACAATTGGCAAATGAAGATACATCGACTTCTTCGTCGTGCCTACTATATCTCTCTTTCCTATCATCTCACATGGCCCTTATTGAAGCACACAAATTTGCATTGAGCTTATAAGACGACTTCTGAGCAGATATATCGCACACAGCTTGCAGAACAAGAGAATTCGACTTCGACTATGTTCACACTGTAACTCTGCAGACTAGCATCTGACATGCATACAGTTGAAGTAGATACCATTGCAGTGACCGTATAAGACGGCTCTGAAGGGTAAATAACGAGTACAATAAGCAAACGAAGATACATCGACTTCTTCGTTTTGTACTTCTGAAGCAAACGAGTTCGCAATGCCCATATAAGACGACTTCTAAGCGGGTTTAACGCACACAACTTGCAGAACAAGAAACTTCAACTACGACTATGTTTACACATGAACTCTGCAGTCTAGCTTCTGACATGCATATAGTTGATGCAAGAACGATCGCAGTGACCGTATAAAACGACTTTGAGTGGATTATAACAGGTACAATGGGCGAATGAAGGTACATCGACTTCATCGTTATGCACACTATATCTCCCTATCCTATCATCTCACATGGAAACCATTGAAGCAAACAAAATCGCAATGACCTTACAAGACGACTTCCAAGCAGGTATAACGCACACAGCTTGCAGGACAAGAAACTTCGACTTCGACCATGTTTACACTGTAACTCTGCAGTCTTGCATCTGACATGTATAGAGTTGACGCAGATTCGATCGCAATGACCATATAAGACGACTCTGAAGGGTATATAGCCAGTACAACAGGCGAATGGGGATACATCGACTCCATCGTAGTACACATTATATATCTCTATCCCATCATCTCACAGGGACGATATCGAAGCAGACAAGCTCGCAATGACCATACAAGACGACTTTCAAGCAGGTATAATTCACACAGCATGCAGATCAAGAAACTTTGACTTCGACCATGTTTACACTGTATCTCTGCAGTCTAGCATCTGACATGTATAGAGTTGACGCAGATACGATCGCAATGACTATATAAGACGACTTTCAAGGGTATATAGCGAGTACAACAGGCAAATGGGGATACATCGACTTCATCGTAGTACACACTATATTCCTCTATCCTATCATCTCACATGGACACTATTGGAGCAGACAAGTTCGCATTGACCATATAAGACGACTTCCAAGCGGGTATAACGCACACAGCTTGCAAAACAAGAAACTTCGACTTTGGATATGTTTACACTGTAACTCTGCAGTCTTGAATCTGACATGCATACAGTTGATGCAAATACGATCGCAGTGACCATATAAGACGACTCTGGAGCAAGTACAACATGCAAATGGGGATACATAGACTTTTTCGTCGTACACACTATATCTCTCTATCCTATCATCTCACATGGACTTTATTGAAGCAGACAAAATCGTGTTGACCATATAAGACGACTTCTAAGCGAGTATAACGCACACAGCTTGCCGAACAAGAAACATCGACATCGACTATTTTTACATTGTAACTCTGCAGTCAAGCATCTGAGATGCATACAGTTGAAGCAGATACGATGGCGGTGACCGTATAGGACGACTCTGAAGGGAATATAACGAGTTCAATAGGCAAATGAAGTGACATCGACTCCATCGGAGTGCACACTCTATCCTTCAATCCTATCATCTCACATAGATACTATTGAAGTAAACGAGTTCGCAATGCCGATATGAGACGACGGGTTTAACGCACACAACTTACAGAACGAGAAACTCTGACTACGACCATGTTTACACAGAAACTCTGCGTCTAGCTCCTGACATGCATACAGTTGAAGCATATATGATCGCAGTGACCATATGAGACGACTGTGGAGGGTATATAGCAAGTACAATAGGCAGAAGAAGATACATCGACTTCATCGGTGTGCACACTCTATCTCTGTATTCTATCATCTCACATGGATACTATTGAAGCAGACGAGTTCGCAATGGCCCTATGAGACGACTTTCAAGCGGGTATATTGCACACAACTTGTGTGGATACTATCGAAGCAGACGAGTTCGCTATGCTCATATGAGACGACTTTCAAGCGGGTATAACGCACACAACATGCAGAACAAGAAACTTCGACTCCGACTATGTTCACACTGTAACTCTGCAGTCTAGCATCTGACATGAAAATGCATACAGTTGATGCAGGAACGATAACAGTGACCGTATAAGACGACTTTGAAGGAATAATAACGGGTACAATAGGCAAATGGGGACACATCGACTTCATCGTCTTACAAACAATATATCCCTATCCTTTCATCTCACATGGACAAAATCGAAGCAGACAAGCTCGCAATGACCATACAAGACGACTTCCAAGCAGGTATAACAAACACAGCTTGCAGAATGAGAAACTTCGACTTCGACCATGTTTACACTGTAACTCTACAGTCGAGCATCTGACATATATGAAGTTGATGCAGATACGATCGCAATGACCATATGAGACGTCTTTGAAGGGTATAAAGCGAGTTCAACAGGCAAATGGGGATACATCGACTCCATCGTAGTACATGAAGATACATTATATCTCTCTATCCTATCATCTCACATGAACACTATTGATGCAGACAAGCTCGCATTGAGCCTATAAGACGACTTCCGAGAAGGTATATTGCACACAGCCTGCAGAACAAGAAATTTCGACTTTGACCATGTTTACACTGTAACTTTGCAGTGAAGAATCTGACATGCATACAGTTGAAGCAGATACGATGGCAGTGACCGTATAAGACGACTTCAGAGAGTATAAAACGAAAACAATTGGCAAATGAAGATACATCGACTTCTTTGTCGTGCACACTATATCTCTCTCTCCTATCATCTCACATGGCCCTCATTGAAGCACACAAATTTGCATTGAGCTTAAAAGACGACTTCTGAGCAGATATATCGCACACAGCTTGCAGAACAAGAGAATTCGACTTCGACTATGTTCACACTGTAACTCTGCAGACTAGCATCTGACATGCATACAGTTGAAGTAGATACCATTGCAGTGACCGTATAAGACGGCTCTGAAGGGTATATAACGAGTACAAAAAGCAAACGAAGATACATCGACTTCTTCGTTTCTCACACTATATCTCTCTATCCTATCATCTCACATGGATACTATTGAAGCAAACGAGTCTGCAAAGCTTATATGAGACGACTTCTGAGCGCGTATAACGCACACAACTCACAGAACAAGAAACTTCGATTTCGACCATGTTTACACTATAACTCTGCAGTCTAGCATCTGACTTGCATACAGTTGAAGTAGATATGATTGCAGTGACCGTATAAGATGACTTTGAAGGGTATTTTACGGGTTCAATAGGCAAATGAAGATACACCAACTTCATCGTTGTGCACACTATATCTCTCCATTCAATCATCTCACATGGATACTATTGAAGCAAACAAGTTCGAAATGTCCATATGAGACGACTTCTAAGCGGGTATAACGCACACAACTTACAGAACAAGAAACTTCGATTTCGACTAGTTTTACACTGAAACTCTGCCGTCTAGCATCTGAAATGCATACAGTTGATGCAGATACGATGGCAGTGACCGTATAGGATGACTCTGAAGGGAATATAACGAGTTCGATAGGCAAATGAAGTAACATCGACTTCATCGGTGTGCACACTATTTCTCTCTATCCTATCATCTCACATGGATACTATTGGAGCAAACGAGTTCGCAATGCCCATATGAGACGACTTCTGAGCGCGTAGCGTATAACGCACACAACTTACAAAACAAGAAACTTCGATTTCGACTATGTTTACACTATAACTCTGCGTCTAGCTTCTGATATGCATACAGTTGAAGCAGATATGATCGCAGTGACCATATAAGACAACTCTGGAGGATATGTGGAAAGTACAATAGGCAGATGAAGATACATCGACTTCATCGGAGTGCACTCTATCTCTCTATCCTATAATCTCACATGGATACTATTGAAGCAGACGAAATCGCAATGCACATATGAGACGACTTCTAAGCGGGTATAACGAACACAACTCGCAGAACAAGAAACTTCGACTTCAAATATGTTCGAACTGAAACTCTGCAGTCTAGCATCTGACATGCATACAGTTGAAGCAGATACGATGGCAGTGACCATATAAGATGACTTTGAAGGGTAGATAACGAGTACAATAGGCAAATGAGGATACATCGACTTTATCGTCGTACACACTATATATCTCTATCCTATCACCTCACATGAACACTTCTGAAGCAGCCCAGTTTGCATGGACCATATGAGACGACTTTCAAGCAAGTATAACGCACACGATTCGCAGAACAAGAAACTTCGACTTCGACTATGTTTACACTGATACGCTGTAGTCTAGCATCTGACATGCATACAATTGAAGCAGATACGATTACAGTGACCGTAAAAGACGACTTTGGAGGGTATATAACGAGTACAAAAGGCGAATGAAGATACATCGACTTCATCGTTGTGCACACTATCCTATCATCTTACATTGACACTATTGAAGTAGACAAGTTTGCATTGACCATATGAGACGACTTTCAAGCGGGTATAACGCACACAGCTCGCGAAACAAAACCTTTCGACTTTGGGTATGTTTATACTGTAACTTTGCAGTCCAGCATCTGACATGCATACAGTTGAAGCAGATACGATGGCAGTGACTGTATGAGACGACTCTGAAGGGTATATAACGAGTTCGATAGGCAAATGAAGTTACATCGACTTCATCGGTGTGCACCCTCCATCTCTATCCTATCATCTCACATGGATACTTCTGAAGCAAACGAGTTCGCAATGCCCATATAAGACGACTTCTAAGCGGGTTTAACGCACACAACTTGCAGAACAAGAAACTTCAACTACGACTATGTTTACACATGAACCCTGCAGTCCAGCTTTCGACATGCATATAGTTGATGCAAGAACGATCGCAGTGACCGTGTAAAACGACTTTGAGTGGATTATAACAGGTACAATGGGCGAATGAAGGTACATCGACCTCATCGTTATGCACACTATATCTCCCTATCCTATCATCTCACATGGATACTATTGGAGCAAACGAGTTCGCAATGCTCATATGAGACGACTTCTAAGCGGATATAACGTACACATCTCGCAGAACAAGAAACTTTGACTTCAAATATGTTCGAACTGAAACTCTGCAGTCTAGCATCTGACATGCATACAGTTGAAGCAGATACGATGGTATGGTAACAGGTACAATGGGCGAATGAAGGTACATCGACTTCATCGTTGTGCATACTATATCTCTCTATCCTATCATCTCAAATGGACACCATTATAGCAAACAAAATCGCAATGACCATACAAGACGACTTCCAAGCAGGTATAACGCACACAGCTTGCAGGACAAGAAACTTCGACTTCGACCATGTTTACACTGTAACTCTGCAGTCTTGCATCTGACATGTATAGAGTTGACGCAGATTCGATCGCAATGACCATATAAGACGACTCTGAAGGGTATATAGCCAGTACAACAGGCGAATGGGGATACATCGACTTCATCGTAGTACACATTATATATCTCTATCTCATCATCTCACAGGGACAATATTGAAGCAGACAAGCTCGCAATGACCATACAAGACGACTTTCAAGCAGGTATAATTCACACAGCATGCAGATCAAGAAACTTTGACTTCGACCATGTTTACACTGTATCTCTGCAGTCTAGCATCTGACATGTATAGAGTTGACGCAGATACGATCGCAATGACTATATAAGACGACTTTGAAGGGTATATAGCGAGTACAACAGGCAAATGGGGATACATCGACTTCATCGTAGTACACACTATATCCCTCTATCCTATCATCTCACATGGACACTATTGGAGCAGACAAGTTCGCATTGACCATATAAGACGACTTCCAAGCGGGTATAACGCACACAGCTTGCAAAACTTGAAACTTCGACTTTGGATATGTTTACACTGTAACTCTGCAGTCTTGAATCTGACATGCATACAGTTGATGCAAATACGATCGCAGTGATCATACAAGACGACTCTGAAATATATATATAGCAAGTACAACAGGCAAATGGGGATACATCGACTTTTTCGACGACTCTGAAGGGAATATAACGAGTTCAATAGGCAAATGAAGTAACATCGACTCCATCGGAGTGCACACTCTATCCCTCTATTTTATCATCTCACATAGATACTATTGAAGTAAACGAGTTCGCAATGCCGATATGAGACGACGGGTATAACGCACACAACTTACAGAACAAGAAACTTTGACTACGACTATGTTTACACAGAAACTCTGCGTCTAGCTCCTGACATGCATACAGTTGAAGCAGATATGATCGCAGTGACCATATAAGACGACTTTGGAGGGTATATAGAAAGTACAATAGGCAGATGAAGATACATCGACTTCACCGGAGTGCACACTCTATCCCTCTATCCTTTCATCTCACATAGATACTATTGAAGCAGACGATTTCGCAATTCCGTTATGAAACGAGACTTCTTAGCATGTATAATGCACACAACTTGCAGAACAAGAAACTTCGACTTCGACTATGTTCACACTGTTGTAATGAAGTGTTTTGTAGGACTTCATTACTAAGCAACGGTTTCTATCTAAATTCCTGTCTTATCGTATAGATTTCCATTCCGAGCTTATATTCCAGTAAAATCAGTTATCACCCAAGATACAGGGGCCCCATAATTGCTTATAAGTCAGATACTAACCTTCTATTCGACATCCAGCTGATATTCAAAATATGCAGTTCGTTACACACCTCCTCATGGAATACCTGTTCTGAGAGATATCAAGCTCGTATACCAACTACTAGGGATGTCTTTCGTGTCATTATAGCCCTGTCCTAGCTCCGGAAATAGACTCTTTGATATACAAGTACGGGAAGTTCTTTGGTAGCCTCTATCATGTTTGGGAAGCAATCCTGATAAATAGAGTGAAATGTAAGCCTGTCTTGGAGATGCGAGAGGACTTCCTGCAACTTTTGAAAGCCCCTGATTGTGAGATTTCCTGAAAATTCATAATTTCCACATGTTCGGCCTGGATCTTGAAGATGCAAATATTTACCTAGCAATAACTTGAATATTTCTGCTTGTAGGATATAAAAATTGATTCAGTAGCTTCCGCAGAGAAAGTTGATCAGGTGCCTAGGCCCTTTTGGCCAAGGAAATATTATTTCCGCATTTTTCTTTTTCCAAGGACAACTTCGGATTTCACGGTTGTTACCGGCATTTTCATGAGGTCAGTCGAAGCTAGCCAATCAGGAGCAAGGATAGCTGTTGGCCTTGCTCAAGTTGCGTCAAGTTCTAGGCAGGACATAAATACTCGGTCCATGAGAGCGAGGAGTGAGTTCGCAGTCAGTCCAGCGTGAGTTAGTCCGACAGTCAGTTAGTTCTTTGAGTTCGATTCTCCGGTATTACTTTCCAGTCGGTTTACCAGTGTTCCTGTGCTTGCGCTATTTTTCCAGTTCGCAATTCCTGATAGTTTTCCAGTTATTTTTCCGGGTAGTTACTCCAGTTTGCTTCACATTCCAGTTCATATTCCAGTCACTTTTCACATTTCCAGTCAGTTCAATTCCAGCATATTTTTCAGTTTTCCGGTTCATGCCTTTTGCTACAATTTGAGAAATCATAACCTTACACCTGTCACCTGTATCATTTTCCGAAAAATCCATCGAGTGTGTAGATTTGCGTCCCCCGGGCCGATATCCGAACCTTCGCGGTCGCGCCAGTAGCAGTGTCGAGTGTTTCGCAGCCAGCAGTACTCCTGTTTCATCCAAGTAAGCTATTTCAAATTGGTCTGCGTATTGCTTATAGTTTATCACCCTGTACCAAGTGAGTTTTGTATGTAGTAAAATATCGCCTGAGTAGATTAAAACCTTGTCTGGTGAAGAATACTCCACATTCAGACGTTCAGAGTTAATAAGTAACGTAGCTGTTGTATCGAAAATAGTAGTGTCTCCTAAGCTTTGCTCTGCGGCTCAACCTTTGGGTGGATCTCGCCACAAGCTTAGGGACACCCTACTCCGATTGTTTCGAGATTGGAAGCCCACCTGTGTGGATCCAGGGCCCGTCTCCTTTTGTTTGAGAACAGTGGGATTCGCAAGTCAACCTGCAGACGGCTTCCGAATACTGCTATGAGCCAGAGTTAGAGCTACACCCCGAAGGAGTACTTTTCACCAGTCTATTCCGCGTTAATGATTCAACTTAACTATTTCATCCCTGTAATCCTGTTGATACCAAACTCACTTTCCTGAATAAACCCTCGCTTGCAACTTTTCCGGTCGTATTCGGTGGTTCATTGTCCCTGCTTTGCTTGCACCTGCACTTGCACCTTTGCTTGCCCCGAACGTACTAGACACGCATGGCTATTGTACTCGAATGTCATAATTTTCAGTGTGAAGGTCAATTTAATAACTGTAATAACATCATAACCCCAACTTGTTTGTATAATGGATTTTGCTTTCTTCAATTGATGCCTGTAACCTGATGAACGAAAGAAGTTGAATAAACCTATACTTGACCTGTTTATGTGATTCTGATTTCCCTATCCTGACAACAAAGGTATAGAACGAAGTCAAATTCCAGGAAACTACCGGTAATAAGAGTTGTAGTACTCAAGTCACAAGAAGTGACGACTCAAACATCTACTCAGAGCAACCAGTATTCCAGGAATCCCCAAGAGTGTATAATTAAAGCCTATGCTCTCTTGGCCCCCTGCACCCAGGTCAATTCAATAGCTTTGACCCCTGGTTTACTGAAGACATCCAGTGGATGTCTTTCTTCACTGTTGCTACCTTGGGTCTCCTTTCCGACTCAGTTGGGAGGAGCAGGTGAAGTAAATCACCTCTATCAAAAATCTGGCGCTCGAGAAACCCCGACAGGTCCCAGTAGCCTGTTCGACAAGTGTCAAAGTAAGGGCCCCAGAATAAAGATCCTTACAAATGACGCCCTAGAGCAGGGACTTGGCATATTGAATTGAACACAATAAACAGACCTGAGTACCTGTAAACCGTAAGCACAATCCAGTCCAGAAACCTTTGTTGTCAGTGGAATCAGAAAAGCTTTCATACACCAGTAAATCAGTAGTAGTCCAGTAAAATTCATAACTTGCCTGATGAAATTGGTCCTGAATGTTCCTGTGTAGATACTGAACAGACATTGAAAACCCAGACTCGAATATCCTGAAAGTTACATTGATATTTGAACAACCTATAATTGCTGAAACGGAAAGGCTGATACACTACTAGTCCTGATAGCTTGCGGTGAAACGGGGTTCTCAGGGGGTTTGAAGAAAAAAGACCGGTTCTGTTTGAGGTACCCACACCAGGTTTAATTCACGATCCCTATACGTCCCAGGAGAATACAGAGCAAGGGGAAGTTTATAGTGGCACTGTGCAATTCTGCAAACTAATAAATAATACTAGTTTCAGGACCAAGTCCGGCATAGCACAAACACGTGCTTCATATCAAAAAAGTAAGATTAATAACTCACCTAATAAATACAGGCACGATTGACAAATATACCGGGAATCCCGATAGTCGAATCTGAAACCACTCGCATTCACTAATTATACAGAGAATTTGCAGTGATGATTAATTATTCGGTTTCTAATTCATGACGCGCACTGATGGACAACCATTTGTTGAAAAAGACCAACACTCGAACAGATTCTTCCAGAACAAGTCAAAGGTTTTTGCGAGGTTTTCTACCAACCTGGTAGGTGCGAGAGAAACAGCAAAATTCAAAAATAGTACCTGTCAACTTATTCGAGTTAGGCAACCATCCACGCATTTGGTTGTGCCGAGGGTTGCCTATGCCTGGCAGATGATAAATAATATTTATAATATCAACAGAAAAGGAAAAGAGATCGACGACCGAGATGCCCTAACAGCTGATTGACTCGACAGGTGCGACGACCTTCTGCAATAAAAAGTGCGAATCGGTAAAAAACAATGAATTAGGGAAATCGCAAAATATACCCGGTGGACACGTGAACCATAATTATACGGTGGCTGAGGTAAGAGAGAGTTGACAATGTTGTTTTGCTACATCGCGCCCCCCCTCGTACGTGAATTCCGGACCAAACGGAAATTCAGGTAGGTAAGTGATATTTTTTTATATGGGTGGCATGAAACATCCCTCGTTTCACGGCACTGTCGATATGGCACAAGACGTACACGTCCCTACTTAATAATTTTTTTACGCGATAGGGTCCCTCGAACAACAATAACATTTTTTTTGTTTCAGCGCGAAGGGCAGACGAAAGATTATTGGCTTTTAAAAGGACCAGATCGCCGGGCTGAAAATGCTGGTACACCCGACCTGGGTGTGATATCGCTCGACGTTCTGCTCGCGATTTGAAAGTGGCTTCTGCCAAGATGAGTTTATCAGCATGACTAATTTCGTAGTCCGCAGGAGAGGCACAATGTTCAGGTAATAACTTCGTTCTACTCGTCCCAAATTGCAGTTCATTTGCGGAAAATCCGGTAGATTCGTGGATTACCGAATTCATGATTTCGGCAAAGTGTTGGATATCACCTGCCCATTTGGAATGTTTACCATGGCAGTAGGTTCGCAGAATCCTACCAATTTTCCTCATGCAACGTTCGGAAGGGTTCGCGGCGGCATGCCTGACGGAAATATATACTAAACGGACCCCTAAGGTCTTGAAGGTGTCCCTCCAAAGTCGGGAGGTAAACTGGGTCGCATTATCGTGCAAGATTCGCTTAGGCACGCCATGAGTGGGGAAATATTGTTGGGTGATCCTGTTTACCATTGCCCGCGAGGTAATTTTCTTCAACGGATACAGGGTGATGTGTTTCGGAAAGACATTCAGTACGACGAAAATGTAGGACACACCCCCTCGCCCTTTTATCAATGGGCCGAGAACGTCAACGGCTAATAAATCGTCCTTCCCGGAAGGGATGATCTGTATTTGAGCAGGATGAGGTAATTGCGATATTTTCGCTTTCTGGCAAATGTCACAGCAGCGAATATATTTCTTGATGGTACGCTGCATGTTTGGGAAATAGACTTCATCCCTTAAGGCCACCCAAGTTTTATATATACCATAGTGCCCCAAAGTTACATGATAGTTTAAAATGAAGTCCTGAACCAGGTTTTGGGGAACACATAACAGAAGTTTATTTTCATTTTCACCTCTTTTGAAAAGAAGTTCATTGTGAAGTAAAAATGTTTGACTAATTTTCTCATCTGAACGCAGTTTACTTTTTATTTCACATAATTTTTCGTCGCTGGCTTGATACTCTCTAATTTTTTTCAAGTCCTTAAGAAATGGTTGAGGCAAACGAAGTAAAGCTATTTGAAAACACTTGTCTGCTGGCGTGGAAAGCCTTACGCAAGCATACCGAGAAAGGGCGTCGGCTATGAGGTTCTCGCGGCCCTTGCGATGCACGAATTTGATCTGATATTCCTGTAAGGCTAATGCCCAACGTGTTATTCGCGGGGATAACGAACGGCAGGAATTCAAATATGTCAGAGTCTTGCTGTCGGTGACCACAGTAAATTCCTTTCCCAAAAGGTAAGTTCGCCAACGTTGGATTGCCCAAAGGGCGGCTAGGACCTCCTTCTCATTAGAGTGGTACCTGCGCTCACGTTCTAGCAACAATCGACTACACCAGGCAACGACGCGTTTTTCGTCCCCGATTATCTGGTATAACTGTGCGGCAATGCCAAAATCGCTAGCATCCGTCGCTATAAAAAATGGTGACGATAAATCAGGGTGGTATATAAGAGTAACATTTTGTAATTCTTTCTTGAGAAGCTGGAAAGCGTCCTCATGAACGGATTCCCACTTCCAGCGCTGATTTTTGCGCAAAAGGGCGGTGAGTGGTTCTGAAAAGGTAGCGAATTTTGGTGAAAAAGATCTGTCGTAATTACAGAGTCCCAAAAATCGTTGTGGTTCCTTCACATTTTTCGGACGGGTATAATCGGCAATAGCCTGAACTCTTTGTGGGTCCGGACGCACTCCAGTCGCGCTAACAATAAAGCCTAAAAATTCCATTTCGGTCTGGAAAAATTGGCATTTTGAAATTTTTATTGTAAACCCGGCTTTTTCAAGACGGCAAAACACCCTTTCCAGGTGATCTAAATGCTGTGAAAAAGAGTCGGACATAACAAGGACATCATCAACATACGTTAATAAAAAATCTGCAAATTCATCGCCGAACACCTTATCCATGGCGCGAGTAAATGAACTGACGGCCGTACATATTCCGAAAGGGAGGGAGGTGAATTGGTAAGTCTTGGAGTCTACCATGAAGCCGGTATACTTTTTATCCGACCTCCTTAAGGGGATCTGCCAGTACGAATGCGATAAATCAATCTTTGATAAATATTTTTTCCCGCCAATTCTCGAAATTATATCATCAATTCTTAAGGGCAACTCCCTATCCGGAATGATAAGAGTATTTATATGACGCGCGTCAAGACAAACGCGGACTGAACCATCGCGCTTCACCGCTGTCATAAGTGGGGAAATATAAGGAGTAGTCGCCCGCTCTATGACCCCCCACTTCTCCATTTCGTAAATCATTTTTCGAACGGCGTCTTTATGAGCAATTGGTATCGGATAAGGACGGATGAAAAATTCTTCATGTTTTTTTAAATTTATACTGTGTTCATAAATTTTTGTTCTCCCCGGTATATTCGAGAAAGAATTTTTGAATTTTTCAAGTAAATTTGCAAAGAGCATTTTTTCTTTTTCAGGTAACTGACACGAGGACAAGACAATTTTAAAACGTTCATCACTGGCATCATCAGTGGAAATTGAATTATTTGGGACGATCCCCTTATTAACCAAAGCAGAGATCGTTGGAGGTGAGTGCTCACTAAAATCGTGGTCATATATTTTTTCAGAAACAATAACAATTTTATTCTCTATTCTTAATGAAATATTTCTTTTTTTCAGGTCGATATTACATTCATATCGCCTTAGAGAATCTACTCCGATAATTACTGGAAATGATAGGCCGGGAATAACCAAGAATTCATGTGAAAATACTTGATTTTCTAGAAAGAATGTCGGCATGGTTTGCAACGATACTTTTTTATACTTGGCCTTGAAGGCACCTACGACTCTAACTCCGGAGTTGCATGGAAAAGATGGAATTTCCTGTTGAAAATCCGCGAGTTGGGACCAGGTATCAGCTGAAAGGGCTGATACGGTGCTTCCACTATCGATTAGTGCGGGAAATTGTATTCCATAAAAATCTGCGATAACGACCGGGGACCGGTCTTCAGCCGGAATATGCTGAAAATCGCATTCCTCCAACAGGTCTTGCGTTGGGTTATTGTATGAGGCTCTATTTAACAAAGCCCTCACATTTGAGCCGAAAAGTGAGGGGTTTGGTCGTTTTCCGAATTATCGTTCCCATCAAAATCGAGTGTGGCAATACTTTTTTGTTTTGAATCAAAATTTGAATTATTATTTCCCCTCTGAAAATTTCTTGGATTTGAATTTCTGTTAAAATGATTTGTATCATTTTGATATCCACGAGTTTTACGATCCGAATCAAAATAGTAGTCGGCCTGTCTGAGTCTTTCTACTGCAGAGATTAGGGTATTCGTCCCAACTAGTATCGAGGAAATATTTGGAGGAAAGTGCCTAGCTATAGTGGAAATTAGCATTTTCTGACTATATGGTGGTGATAAATGTCTAGCTCTGGCAACATAGGAATTAAAATAATCTACGAAATATCCACTTCCCTCTCTATATCTCCCTGATTCGAGTTGCAATTTTAATTGTAATTGTTTTTCTGGACCCCAAAATTGGTCCAAAAATGCGTTTCTGAATTCTGTATACGTGCTAAAAGTGTTAATAAACGCGTCAAACCAAGTTTTGGCGGATTTCTCAAACAGGTGATTTACCATCAGTGAAAATTCAACCATAGAAATTCGGTTAACATCAATATAACATTCAAGGTATTCCAAAAATTCGAGCGGATGCAGGTGGTTTACATTATCAAAACTAGGCAGCGCTTTACAACATTTCAAGGTATTTATGTCACCTAGCTCTCTAGTACCCTGGTTTACAATATTATTCGACCCTATTGGAAAAAGATTGGTATTTGTAGTGGGAAACGTACAATTGGTATTGACATGAGGGTAATTGTTGCTATTACCGTTTGCTGAAAAAACATTATTTGCACTTGACAAATTGGTGTTGCTAGGGTTACTATTTGAATTTGTTTGAAAAATATTGTTACATGTGCTAGTAGGCAAATGATATTGATTTCTACTTGTAGGAACACTTGTATAAGGTGGAAAAACCCCTAGGGGCGGGACATTGTTCCCCCCTATATGATTGTTACCACTATTTTCAAAAAAGTTAGGCCTAGGCTGATAATGATGATTGAAAATGGTATTATTTTCCCCAAAAGGATAATTTAAGTTGCCAGTCTGAGGGACTGTACCCTCGGTAGCACTTGATAAGGGTCTGTTGAATAAGCTAGTGCCTATATGGTTCTGGCCAAAATTCATTCCAGGAGCTTGCTGCCTAGGACCTAAATTAATTTCATTGATACCTAAGTTAAGTTCATTCACATTTGTTGGTATTGGTGGTACATTATTAGAGTTCTGCACCTGATCACTAGAGTTTATAGGGTTGTCGTTTGAATTATTCAACGACTTTGATCTGCCAGCTGCACCTTCTACATCCGCTGATGAAAATGCCGGTAATGCTGCCGGAGCATCCGTTGACAAAGGAGTATTTGGAAAATTATTACCTGGTGTCACATGACGATTTTGTTGGCGAGGAATTGCGCCATTTTTTGACCCACTTAGCTGCCGATTTCTCAGGTTGTAGGAGGGACCAGATGGACCAGTTGGTGTCTTTTCTAAAACCATGATGACCTCAAACAAGCCTCGAGTTGGTCGCCAAGATGCGGTGAAACGGGGTTCTCAGGGGGTTTGAAGAAAAAAGACCGGTTCTGTTTGAGGTACCCACACCAGGTTTAATTCACGATCCCTATACGTCCCAGGAGAATACAGAGCAAGGGGAAGTTTATAGTGGCACTATGCAATTCTGCAAACTAATAAATACTAGTTTCAGGACCAAGTCCGGCATAGCACAAACACGTGCTTCATATCAAAAAAGTAAGATTAATAACTCACCTAATAAATACAGGCACGATTGACAAATATACCGGGAATCCCGATAGTCGAATCTGGAACCACTCGCATTCACTAATTATACAGAGAATTTGCAGTGATGATCAATTATTCGGTTTCTAATTCATGACGCGCACTGATGGACAACCATTTGTTGAAAAAGACCAACACTCGAACAGATTCTTCCAGAACAAGTCAAAGGTTTTTGCGAGGTTTTCTACCAACCTGGTAGGTGCGAGAGAAACAGCAAAATTCAAAAATAGTACCTGTCAACTTATTCGAGTTAGGCAACCATCCACGCATTTGGTTGTGCCGAGGGTTGCCTATGCCTGGCAGATGATAAATAATATTGATAATATCAACAGAAAAGGAAAAGAGATCGACGACCGAGATGCCCTAACAGCTGATTGACTCGACAGGTGCGACGACCTTCTGCAATAAAAATTGCGAATCGGTAAAAAACAATGAATTAGGGAAATCGCAAAATATACCCGGTGGACACGTGAACCATAATTATACGGTGGCTGAGGTAAGAGAGAGTTGACAATGTTGTTTTGCTACAAGCTAATGCAGTGAATAGTTATCAATTACTAGGTATAGATTATGCTAGTATGCTCCTGGAATTGTATATGAACTATGAACTGAACATCAAGACTCACCTGCACCCAAAGTAATACTTTAGCTCTCCTGACATTGAACAATTTCAGTTTTGGTGTTTAATCCTGTAGAGTTATACTTATAGTTATCATTACCTGCCTGAGTACCAGATAATATTTAGTTTGTTCTCATCCTGGTTTGAGTTTTTTTTTTTCTCACAATTTGATTTGACCTCCAGAAAACCTGTTGGAATAAATTCCTGAACTTTGAATAACAGCACAGAGAAAACATAAGTTACCAACATTGGAGTATAGTCTTTCCGATTACAGTTATCCCTGAGTAGATAGTAAAGTGATAACAACTCCAGAAACCAGTTAGTTCATAAATTTGATTTATTTTGACACATGTACACACCTGAGAGATAGGGATCAGTTTCCAGATTTTTTGTTTTTTTCTGGTTTTACATAAGCCAGGTCCTGACAGCTAATCAAGTGAGTTCCAGCCTTATTCAGAAGCAAGATTCCAGTAAAAGATTTTTAATTACCTAGTGGCTACATTGAATTTGACCAACCAGAGACAGGAAGGGTCTTTTTCTGAAAAACTTGACTCATTCCACCCTGACAGAGACTTAGAATTTCCTGAAATCAATATCATACCCTGCAGGGGACTTGTAAAATATCCAGTCCAGAATAATTTTTTTTGCATTTTTGATTTTTTTTTGAATATCTACCAGGTAGATACCCAATAGTTGGATAAGTGGTCCAGTTGGAAGATTTAGTGTCATACTTTCAGAGTTTTGTTTTGTTTTTGATTTTTTTTTTCTCCTGGTATTTACTTTTGATGTTCCTGGTAATAAAACCTATCCTGCGAATAAACTAGGGACTTCATAGAAATAAAACCAGACCAGTTACAGGGTTTGTGGGTCCTGAAACTTGGAAAATAGTTTAAGTTCACTTTTTTTTTTTTTTTTTTTTTTGGGTTTACATTTTTTCTGAACTTAAGTGTTAGGTTTAACTACAGTGAGTATTGAGTTGGATTTTTTTTCCCTCTCCTTGAGAAAACTATATCATGCCTGATTCTCCGAGCCTGGCCCCTTCACCGTCCCCCAGTGCATTGAATAACCTGAACCTACCAGGAATAGTAGGCCCCACTCTCCAGACCCTGATCGGGAAGAACTAGTTGATGAATATTTTACCAACCTGGAGCCCCGAGTCAGCTGGATCTACAGGTTGAAAAAGCCAGAGCTTGTAGATGAGATGAAACAATATGGCCTTGACGTGGAGGGGACAGTTCTTGAACTACGTCGTCGATTGATATGGTTCCTGAGGAAAGAAATTCCCAAAATGATCGGTATGAAGTCTCCAACTGTTCAGGGAGACACCGATAACCTGTTACCCCCCGATCCAGTGCCAAGCCCCTCAATGGGGCCCAAAACATTGCCTAACCTGACAATAACGACAGCTGTCCCACCTATGTCAATGCCACACCTGTCAGTCCCGTCCTTCCACCCAGGACCACAGAACACCCGAATACAGAATCCGGTTGCACAGAACACCGTTCCGCAGAATGTCAGAACGCAGCAGCCGGCAATGCAGCCAGCACCGCAGCCGCGATCCTGTCACACCCAAATCCCTGCGCCATCGAACTTGGGACCCGGTACCTGGGCTCAGAGATTTACTTACCTTCCAGCACCTGTTTCTCCAGGTCCAAATATTATTGCCCCCTATCGTCCTGCCTTGAAAGCCCATCGGTGGAACTTGCATTTTCACGGTACTACCGATCCTGTAGCATTCCTGGAAAGACTGAAAGTAATCGGAGATGCCGAGAAGGCCGACCCTGAACAACTCCTGGACACCCTTCCTACATTATTCCAGGGCAGAGTACTACTGTGGTACCGCTGCAATAAAGTGTACTGGAATTCCTGGCAGTCCTTTAAGAAAGTTTTCAGAACTTCTTATTTCCCGATTCGATATCAAGAAGATATTGAAATGGAAATCAGCCGCCGGCTACAAAAGGACAACGAACCGGCCATGGATTACGTCGTAGACATGCAGATCCTCATCAGACGTCATGGAAATTTGACATCTACCCAGGAAGTAGCCTGGCTATATAGGAACTTGTTGCCGATTTCCATGATGTTTCGTCTCTGATTACCATGATCCTGGAATTCCAGAGCTTACGTGGCGAGATACGCCGAATGTATTCCCGAGGTCCTAGTTACCAAAACAGACCGACGTACTCTGAACCAGTTCGGGCTATGAGAACAACCCAGCCCAATTCAGTCCAGATCACCCCCGTCCAGACCAATCAACCTTTAAATAGGCCTGCACCTGGAATACCCTCCCCTGCTCCCAGAAGTACTCCGGCAAGGGCGATAATGCCCAGTCCAGGTGCTCATGATAGAGGAGCCATCTGCTGGAGATGTGGCCAGCCTGGACATCGAAGAGACGAGTGCCGAAATGTCCCGAAGACATTTTGTTCGCGCTGTGGACGCGACGGAGTCCTGTCCAGAGACTGCACCTGCACCCGGTCGGAAAACTAGCAAGGAGCCCGATTGAATCGGGGACAGTCCGGCTCCAGCCAGTAAGCACCGAATACACCCAGCAGCCCCCGTCTCAGAAGGACAACCGTCCTCATATTCCAGTAATTATAGGAGATACCCAGTTCACAGCCTTGATAGATACTGGCGCTACCCGGTCGTTTGCCAGCAAGGCAGTGGCCGAATGCTGCGAACGTTTTGGCGCACTGAAACGCCCACTCACAGTGGCCCAGTCCTGTCAAGCCGATGGATCCCTTGCCCAGATTACAGGAAGTTATCCCAGACAGCACCAGATATTCCATGAATATTCATAGAATATTCTTTTTGGATATTGCGAATATTCATGAACATGCTTGGGATATACATATCAACTATGGAATATTCCCTGAATGTGCTGGTGGGGAAAATTTTGTATATTCCCGGAATATTACACAAGGAATATTCCCTATATATTCAGAATGTACCTATAATATTCTAGGAATATTCAGATAATATTCGGAATATTCCTGGAATAATACAGGAATATAAATAAATGAATATTCCGGGAATATTCTGTAATACATATTCATAATTTAAAAAAACTGACCCAAGATGGGCTCGAGAACTCGGGACTTTCAGACTGTCAGATCAACGCCTCAACCACTTGGCCAGTAATCGAGTTGAATAATAATGTACATAACAATTTATTGAATTGCGTTGTTCAGAAGGGAACCATAAACACTTCCAGTTCCATATGGGCTCCTAACATGTACGATGATCTGATTGAGTACTTTGATCACTATCAAAATTGTGGAGACGACTTTTTGTTTTTGATCCCTGGTAACATAACCACTTCACTTTGAAATACGATGGACTTCTACCACAGATTTCAAAATCAATGTTCAATACTCACATCTATGAAATTGTGATTGGTTAATTTTCATACTTTACAATTTCATTGAAACACATGAGAATATTATTGAAATATTCCATGAATATACAGGAACAGAATATTCAATTGGGAATATTCCTGAAATATTCATACCTGAATATTCCCTGCACCATCCAACTAGAATATTCTAGGAATATTCATTTCAGAATATTCCTTCTAGAATATTCCCTGTATATTTATTTTGGAATATTACTAGAATATTCACATTTAAATATTCCTTGAATGTTCCAGAGGCACGTATATATTCTAAGAATATTCGAAGGATATTCGGAATATATTCTTCCCTTTTAGCATATTTAGAGAATATTCTAGGGATATTCAGTGCTGTCTGGGATAAACCCTGGATGACGATAGGCACAGAGTGCCTATCCATAGAACTTTTGGTTCTTCCGAGTTTGTCTGCCGATATGGTGTTGGGCATGGACGTTCTTCGCACCCAGGGCTTCAGTATAGACCTGTCAAATGCCACTGTGTACCGGAATCAGAAGAACGTGTCAGTTCTTGGTTCCCAGGGAAGTCCGATACCAGTACCAGCACCCAAAAATCCTGCAGTAACTCAAACTCCAGCACCATCCAGAAATCCAGCCAGGCCCCACCCCTTCTGTAATCCAGATTCCCGACGAATTCCAGAAACATCCAGTATTCCCAACACATCCAGAAGTCCAGCCACCATTCCCCGAGCAACATCCAGTAAGTCCCGAATCTATAGAAATCCAGACAAATCACAAACATCCAGAAGCCCAGACAAAAGATCAACTCCACATACCTCCAGCAATCTAGTACACATAAATCGAAATCCAGTTCATCCTGTCCTGTCTACAAATGCACTCCCTCCAGAAACTCTCGCCAGTCCAGAACCATCCAGCTCAGAGCAGACAAACCTGACACCTGAACAACGACACACCCTGGAAATGTTTCTAGATCACCAACTACCCGCATTCCAACAGATAAAAGGACCGACACCTTTGGTAAAGCATCGCATTCGCCTGAAAACGACAGAGCCGATCAAACAAAGGTACCGCCCTCAAAATCCGAAAATGCAGGGAGTGATCAACGAAGAGGTCGATAGAATGCTGGACGAAGGCATTATCGAACCTTCTGACAGTCCATGGAGTTCGCCGGTAGTCATTGTTAAAAAGAAGGATGGAAAACATCGGTTCTGCATTGATTTCCAGAAAGTGAACGATGTTACCGAAAAGGATGCTTACCCGTTACCGTTTATCAATTCCATATTAGATAAACTCCGGGAAGCCAAATACATCTCCAGTCTGGACTTAAGACAAGGATATTGGCAGATACCGCTGACCAATGATAGCAAACCTGTCACTGCTTTCACCGTTCCTGGACGAGGATTATTCCAGTTCCGAGTCATGCCGTTTGGACTCCATTCCGCTCCAGCAACATTCCAGAGGTTGATGGATCAAATCATTGGACCAGAGATGGAACCGTTTGCTTTTGCATACTTAGATGATATCATAGTACTGAGCAAAACATTCGATGAACACCTGAGAAATCTCCAGCAAGTTTTCAACCGTTTATGGCAAGCAAACCTCCAGTTAAATCCAGAAAAATGCCGGTTTTGCTTGAGTTCACTCAAGTACTTAGGACATGTAGTAACTCCGGAAGGAATCCAGACGGATCCAGACAAGATAGAGTCTATTGTCCAGTGGCCCGCCCCAAACACCCTAAGAAAACTCAGACAGTTTCTAGGGATGGCTTCCTGGTATAGGAGATTTATTCCTAACTTTTCCGGGATAGTGGCACCACTGACCAAGTTGCTGAAGAACGGTTACCGTTGGAAATGGACAGAAGCTCAGGATACCGCCTTTGAGTTTCTGAAAGCCCGACTTACCGAGGCACCAGCATTGACTTGTCCGGATTTTACTCAGCCTTTCGTTCTACAGACTGATGCCTCCGATTGTGGTTTGGGAGCAGCGCTTACCCAGACCATAGAGGGTCAGGAAAAAGTAGTGGCGTATGCGAGTCGCATGTTGACCGCACCTGAACGTAACTACTCCGTCACCGAGAAAGAATGTTTGGCCATCGTCTGGAGTATAGAGAAATTGAGACCATACCTGGAAGGTTATCATTTCACTGTCCTGACTGATCATTATTTGTCCCTGAAATGGCTGCAGTCCATCAAGAGTCCGTCCGGTCGCATAGCTCGATGGGCTATGTACCTGCAACAATTTGACTTCGAAGTCAAATACCGCCGTGGAGTCCTGAATAAAGTTGCTGACGCTTTATCCCGTCAACCATTACCTGGATCCAGTCCCGATGAATCTGAGATAGATGTTATGTGTTGTGTGACAGAGGCTGAAATGGAAGCCGGAGAACAATGTTCCTGGTATCGAAGTATAAAAGCCGAGGTAGAGAAAAACCCGGAGGCGTTTCCAGACTACTGTGTCAAGGAAAATTGCCTGTTCCGACATTTTTGGGATGCCCACAACCTATGTGAGATAGAGATGAGCGATCCTTGGAAGCTCTGTGTTCCTAAACCCCTCCGCCAACAAGTATTAGACGAAAATCATAATGCTGTCACCGCGGGTCACATGGGGATAGCGAAGACAATCGCCAGGATCAGTCATCGCTATTACTGGCCAGGAATGTTCCGTGAAATCTCCCGATACGTCCGGAGTTGTAAAGTGTGTCAGGAATATAAAGTATCCCAGCAACAGCCTCTAGGAAAAATGAATCCTTTCCAGAACAACAAACCCTGGGATACTATTTCCACCGATCTAGTCGGTCCGCTACCCCGATCCAGTGAAGGAAATTGCTACCTGGCAGTCTATCAGGACCGATTCACAAAATGGGTTCAAGTCCGTCCTCTCCGGAAGGCTACCTCCCGAGCTGTTGCTCAGGCCTTCTATGAGGATATCGTCCTGAGATTTGGACGTCCAGGCACTGTCATCAGCGACAATGGTGCTCAGTACACCGGAAAAGTCTTCGAAGATCTCCTGATGGAACTTGGCATAAAGCACAGACTGACACCTCCGTATACACCGCAAGCTAACCCAGTCGAGAGAACAAACAAAACCGTTAAGACCATGATCTCCCAGTATTGCGAGAATGACCACCGGAAATGGGATCAACATCTTCCTGAACTCCAGTTTGCAATAAACACTGCCCGACATGACTCCACTGGGTTCACTCCTGCTTTCCTTATGTTTGGACGAGAGCTAGAGCCTCCGAAGACCTTGCTCCGAGCCCCGGTTCCAGAGGAAGATCCCGATGCCCCTGTTCCAGAAGAAAATCGCGAGAATACTCTGACCTTCTGGGTAGCGCATATGGCCAAATTGAAAGAAGTTCATGAGTTGGTCCGCGCGAACTTGGCCAGAGCTTTCAATATCCAGAGTCATTACTACAATCTCCGCCGCCGAGATTGGAGATGTCACCTCGGGGACAAAGTAATGAAGCGAGAGCACAATCTCTCTTCCGGGATCCGCGGTCACGCCGCCAAACTGGCCCCGAAATATTCCGGACCATTCACTGTGACCCAAGTCCTGTCACCAGTTGTCTACAACCTGAGAAGTGCAACCGGGAAACGTTGCAACCGAGTTCACATAAAGGATTCAAAGCCCTTTCACCCCGAGACGCAGCTATGGGATTTCTGTCCGTAGGTATGACGTTACCGGCACTCCAGGATGTCGAAGAGCCCAGAATCCGGGTCCTTCAGAATGTGGTAGTGATCCCTGCCCCCGCTCCGGACCACATCCAAATGGAGGACCTGGAGTTCTTAGACGCCCTCCGGACGCCCCCCAGACCGATTCCAGGAGGAGATGGTTCCCCCAGATCCCCGCGAGTGGATGCGATATTCGCATTATCAACTCCCCGACTGGAAGAGCTAGAGGCCGAATTTCACGTACAATCTCCGCTGTACTTCAATCCCCCTGACCTCGCCCGCATCCTCGCCGGTAACATCACACCTGTACCCAGTCCCACCTTCTCCCCCACCCCGCCGGCGTACGCGCCCGTTCAACCCCCGCCTGCACCCCGAGCCGCCGTATGTGCTCGGGAAATATCCCCGCCCAGTCCTCGATCCTGGAGGGCGACTGAGTACCCGATACTACATCATCGGCTTACCCACCAGTCGCCTCCATTTTCCCTGCTCCATCAAGCACTGACCTGCACTCCCCCTGCCTCCCACTCCCCAACACCGGAGCCCAGAGAGGAACGCCTGCCGTTGCCGCGCTCGCCTGCGGGAACGTTACCCCTCTCCGCTCGACGGTGGGCAGCAGTGGAGATTGCGCGACACCAGTCTCGAGCCGATTGGTCACCACTGCTGGAGTCGATCGTCCAGGAGTTGCGACCGGCCGGCCGACGGACTGACCGGCGATGTAGGATGCGAGTACGCACGGGGCCTGGGAAAGCGGTGTGGATAACCATTCCACCCAAAGTAAAGCCGAAAAACCAGAGTCCTGAGAGTAAGGAAAAATTATTGTTATGTTCTGTTCACAGCCATGAACGAGTTCCTGGAGATTCGAACCTCACCCCTGCCCTCGCCGCTGCAGATCTACGACACCGCCGGATGGAAAAGCGACCCCGAGACGCCAAATGTTGTCGGGCTTGGCGCACCCAGCCTGAACCCTCTCGACAACGGCATCATCGTCGCGGATGCCACCAGTCCCGGCGAACCCAGCCTGACTACCCCCCGTCCAGGCGAATCCTGCATGACTACCATCAACTCCGGCATCATCGTCGCGGATGCCACCAGTCCCGGCGAACCCAGCCTGACTACCCCCCGTCCAGGCGAATCCAGCATGACTACCAGCCGTCCAGGCGAACCCAGCCTGACTACCCCCCGTCCAGGCGAATCCAGCGTGACTACCAGCAGTCCAGGCGAACCCAGCCTGACTATCCCCCGTCCAGGCGAATCCAGCATGACTACCAGCAGTCCAGGCAAACCCAGCCTGACTACCATCAGCTCCGGCATTATCATCGCGGATGCCACCAGTCCAGGCAAACCCAGCCTGACTACCCCCTATCCAGGCGAACCCAGCCTGACTACCCCCCGTCCAGGCGAACCCAGCCTGACTACTACCAGCCCAGACACCACAGCGGCTTCGACGCGGTCCGCGGAGCCATTCGTCCCGAACTCCTACTTCAAGGCCACCATAGGCGTAGGAGAGTTCCAGCTGACCTATCTTCCGGTGACGCAGCAACTGTGTTGGCGTTGCGGAAGACCGGGACACCGGCGAGAAGGGTGTACGCGACCATTAAGGTGGTTCTGCTCGCTCTGTGGACTGGATGGCGTGCGGTCATGCGACTGCCAGTGCCTCGACCCCCGAGAAGATACCCGGAGCACCTCCCAGTGCTCATCCCGGCTCAACCCACCACCACCAGCCGGACCACCAGGCCACCAGCCCCGACGCAGGTCAACCGACGGACCCAGACGTCCACCCCAACCGTCGCCGATCGAGGCGTCCAGTGCTCGCGCTGCTCGTGTGAGAGAGTGCGCCCCGGATACCGGCATTAGCCGGCAGAATAACTTCACAGCAGGCATCTCGCCCTGCTCTACAGATCCAGTCACCAGAATAACTTCACAGCAGGCATCTCGCCCTGCTCTCCAGATTCAGTCATCAGAATAACTTCCCGGCAGGCATCTCGCCTTGCTCACCAGAACCAGCTACCAGAAACACGTCACAGCAGGCATGTCGCCTTGCTCACCAGGACCAGTTACCAGACGAGGATACCTGAGTTAATAGAGTCGATAGGTTTACGTAAAAAAAAAAAAATTGCAGCTGAAGCTTCAATTTTTTTTCCGTAAGAAGGAGGGGTGTGTAATGAAGTGTTTTGTAGGACTTCATTACTAAGCAACGGTTTCTATCTAAATTCCTGTCTTATCGTATAGATTTCCATTCCGAGCTAATATTCCAGTAAAATCAGTTATCACCCAAGATACAGGGGCCCCATAATTGCTTATAAGTCAGATACTAACCTTCTATTCGACATCTAGCTGATATTGAAAATATGCAGTTCGTTACACACCTCCTCATGGAATACCTGTTCTGAGAGATATCAAGCTCGTATACCAACTACTAGGGATGTCTTTCGTGTCATTATAGCCCTGTCCTAGCTCCGGAAATAGACTCTTTGATATACAAGTACGGGAAGTTCTTTGGTAGCCTCTATTATGTTTGGGAAGCAATCATGATAAATAGAGTAAAATGTAAGCCTGTCTTGGAGATGCGAGAGGACTTCCTGCAACTTTTGAAAGCCCCTGATTGTAAGATTTCCTGAAAATTCATAATTTCCACATGTTCGGCCTGGACCTTGAAGATGCAAATATTTACCTAGCAATAACTTGAATATTTCTGCTTGTAGGATATAAAAATTGATTCAGTAGCTTCCGCAGAGAAAGTTGATCAGGTGCCTAGGCCCTTTTGGCCAAGGAAATATTATTTCCGCATTTTTCTTTTTCCAAGGACAACTTCGGATTTCACGGTTGTTACCGGCATTTTCATGAGGTCAGTCGAAGCTAGCCAATCAGGAGCAAGGATAGCTGTTGGCCTTGCTCAAGTTGCGTCAAGGTCTAGGCAGGACATAAATACTCGGTCCATGAGAGCGAGGAGTGAGTTCGCAGTCAGTCCAGCGTGAGTTAGTCCGACAGTCAGTTAGTTCTTTGAGTTCGATTCTCCGGTATTACTTTCCAGTCGGTTTACCAGTGTTCCTGTGCTTGCGCTATTTTTCCAGTTCGCAATTCCTGATAGTTTTCCAGTTATTTTTCCGGGTAGTTACTCCAGTTTGCTTCACATTCCAGTTCATATTCCAGTCACTTTTCACATTTCCAGTCAGTTCAATTCCAGCATATTTTTCAGTTTTCTGGTTCATGCCTTTTGCTACAATTTGAGAAATCATAACCTTACACCTGTCACCTGAATCATTTTCCGAAAAATCCATCGAGTGTGTAGATTTGCGTCCCCCGGGCCAATATCCGAACCTTCGCGGTCGCGCCAGTAGCAGTGTCGAGTGTTTCGCAGCCAGCAGTACTCCTGTTTCATCCAAGTAAGCTATTTCAAATTGGTCTGCGTATTGCTTATCGTTTATCACCCTGTACCAAGTGAGTTTTGTATGTAGTAAAATATCGCCTGAGTAGATTAAAACCTTGTCTGGTGAAGAATACTCCACATTCAGACGTTCAGAGTTAATAAGTAACGTAGCTGTTGTATCGAAAATAGTAGTGTCTCCTAAGCTTTGCTCTGCGGCTCAACCTTTGGGTGGATCTCGCCACAAGCTTAGGGACACCCTACTCCGATTGTTTCGAGATTGGAAGCCCGCCTGTGTGGATCCAGGGCCCGTCTCCTTTTGTTTGAGAAAAGTAGGATTCGCAAGTCAACCTGCAGACGGCTTCCGAATACTGCTATGAGCCAGAGTTAGAGCTACACCCTGAAGGAGTACTTTTCACCAGTCTATTCCGCGTTAATGATTTAACTTAACTATTTCATCCCTGTATTCCTGTTGATACCAAACTCACTTTCCTGAATAAACCCTCGCTTGCAACTTTTCCGGTCGTATTCGGTGGTTCATTGTCCCTGCTTTGCTTGCACCTGCACTTGCACCTTTGCTTGCCCCGAACGTACTAGACACGCATGGCTATTGTACTCGAATGTCATAATTTTCAGTGTGAAGGTCAATTTTATAACTGTAATAACATCATAACCTCAACTTGTTTGTATAATGGATTTTGCTTTCTTTAATTGATGCCTGTAACCTGATGAACGAAAAGAGTTGAATAAACCTATACTTGACCTGTTTATGTGATTCTGATTTCCCTATCCTGACAACGAAGGTATAGAACAAAGTCAAATTCCAGGAAACTACCGGTAATAAGAGTTGTAGTACTCAAGTCACAAGAAGTGACGACTCAAACATCTACTCAGAGCAACCAGTATTCCAGGAATCCCCAAGAGTGTATAATTAAAGCCTATACTCTCTTGGCTCCCTGCACCCAGGTCAATTCAATAGCTTGACCCCTGGTTTACTGAAGACATCCAGTGGATGTCTTTCTTCACTGTTGCTACCTTGGGTCTCCTTTCCGACTCAGTTGGGAGGAGCAGGTGAAGTAAATCACCTTTATCAAAAATCTGGCGCTCGAGAAACCCCGACAGGTCCCAGTAGCCTGTTCGACAAGTGTCAAAGTAAGGGCCCCAGAATAAAGATCCTCACACTGTAAGTCTGCAGTCTAGCATCTGACATGCATACAGTTGATGCAGAAACGATTGCAATGACTGTATAAGACGACTTTGAAGGAATTATAACAGGTACAATAAGCGAATGAAGTAACATCGACTGCATCGTTGTGCACACTATATCTCTCCATTCTATCATCCCACATGGCCACTATTGAAGCAGACGAGTTCGCAATGATCATACAAAACGAATCCCAAGCAGGTATTACGCACACGCAGAACAAGAAACCTCGACTTCGACTATGTTTACACTGTGACTCTGCAGCAAAACATCTGGCATGCATACAGATGAAGCATATACGATGGCAGTGACCGTATAGGACGACTATGAAGGGTATATAACGAGTACAATAGGCAAATGAGGATACATCGACTTCATCGTCGTACACACTATATATCTCTATCCTATCACCTCACATGAACACTTCTGAAGCAGACCAGTTTGCATGGACCATATGAGACGACTTTCAAGCAAGTATAACGCACACGATTCGCAAAACAAGAAACTTCGACTTCGACTATGTTTACACTGAAACGCTGTAGTCTAGCATCTGACATGCATACAGTTGAAGCAGATACGATTGCAGTGACCGTGTAAAACGACTCTGGATGGTATATAACGAGTACAATTGGCGAATGAAGATACATCGACTTCATCATTGTGCACACTATATCTCTCTATCCTATCATCTTACATTGACACTATTGGAGCAGACAAGTTTGCATTGACCATATAAGACGACTTTCGAGCGATATAACGCACACAGCTCGCGAAACAAGACCTTTCGACTTTGGGTATGTTTATACTGTAACTCTGCAGTCCAGCATCTGACATGCATACAGTTGAAGCAGATACGATGACAGTGACTGTGTGAGACGCTTTTGGAGAGGGTATATAACGAGTTCGATAGGCAAATGAAGTTACATCGACTTCATCGGTGACACACTCTATCTCTCTATCCTATCATCTCACATGGATACTTTTGAAGCAAACGAGTTCGCAATGCCCATATGAGACGACTTCAATAGTATCCATGTGAGGTGATAGGATAGAGAGATAGAGTGTGTCACCGATGAAGTCGATGTTACTTCATTTGCCTATCAAACTCGTTATATACCCTCTCCAAAAACGTCTCACACAGTCACTGTCATCGTATCTGCTTCAACTGTATGCATGTCAGATGCTGGATTGCATAGTCGAAAGGTCTTGTTTCGCGAGCTGTTTGCGTTATATCGCTTGAAAGTCGTCTTATATGGTCTATGCAAACTTGTCTGCTTCAATAGTGTCAATGTAAGATGATAGGATAGAGAGATATAGTGTGCACAATGATGAAGTCGATGTATCTTCATTCGCCATCTGTACTCGTTATATACCCTCCAGAGTCGTCTTATACGGTCACTGCAATCGTATCTGCTTCAACTGTATGCATGTCAGATGCTAGACTACAGCGTTTCAGTGTAAACATAGTCGAAGTCGAAGTTTCTTGTTCTGCGAATCGTATGCGTTATACTCACTTGAAAGTCGTCTCATATGGTCCATGCAAACCGGTCTGCTTCAGAAGTGTTCATGTGAGGTGATAGGATAGAAATATATAGTGTGTACGACGATGAAGTCGATGTATCCTCATTTGCCTATTGTACTCGTTATATACCCTTCAAAGTTAACTTATACGGTCACTGCCATCGTATCTGCTTCAACTGTATGCATGTCAGATGCAAGACTGCAGAGTTTCAGTTCGAACATATTTGAAGTCGAAGTTTCTTGTTCTGCGAGTTGTGTGCGTTATACCCGCTTAGAAGTCGTCTCATATGTGCATTGCGATTTCGTCTGCTTCAATAGTATCCATGTGAGATTATAGGATAGAGAGATAGAGTGCACTCCGATGAAGTCGATGTATCTTCATCTGCCTATTGTACTTTCTTTATATCCTCCAGAGTTGTCTTATATGGTCACTGCGATCATATCTGCTTCAACTGTATGCATGTCAGGAGCTAGACGCAGAGTTATAGTGTAAACATAGTCGAAATCGAAGTTTCTTGTTCTGTAAGTTGTGTGCGTTATACGCGCTCAGAAGTCGTCTCATATGGGCATTGCGAACTCGTTTGCTCCAATAGTATCCATGTGAGATGATAGGATAGAGAGATATAGTGTGCACACCGATGAAGTCGATGTTACTTCATTTGCCTATCGAACTCGTTATATACCCTTCAGAGTCATCCTATACGGTTTCTTGTTCTGTAAGTTGTGTGCGTTATACCCGCTTAGGAGTCGTCTCATATGGACATTTCGAACTCGTTTGCTTCAATAGTATCCATGTGAGATGATAGAATGGAGAGATAAAGTGTGCACAACGATGAAGTTGGTGTATCTTTATTCGCCTATTGAACCCGTAAAATACCCTTCAAAGTCATCTTATACGGTCACTGCAATCATATCTACTTCAACTGTATGCAAGTCAGATGCTAGACTGCAGAGTTATAGTGTAAACATAGTCGAAATCGAAGTTTCTTGTTCTGTAAGTTGTGTGCGTTATACGCGCTCAGAAGTCGTCTCATATGGGCATTGCGAACTCGTTTGCTTCAATAGTATCCATGTGAGATGATAGAATAGAGAGATATAATGTGCAAAACGAAGAAGTCGATGTATCTCTGTTTGCTTATTGTACTCGTTATATACCCTTCAAAGCCGTCTTATACGGTCACTGCAATGGTATCTACTTCAACTGTATGCATGTCAGATGCTAGTCTGCAGAGTTACAGTGTGAACATAGTCGAAGTCGAATTCTCTTGTTCTGCAAGCTGTGTGCGATATATCTGCTCAGAAGTCGTCTTATAAGCTCAATGCAAATTCGTGTGCTTCGATAAGGGCCATGTGAGATGATAGGAAAGAGAGATATAGTGTGCACGACGGAGAAGTCGATGTATCTTCATTTGCCAATTGTTCTCGTTATATACCCTTTGAAGTCGTCTTATACGGTCACTGCCATCGTATCTGCTGCAACTGTATGCATGTCACATTCTAGACTGCAGAGTCAGTGTAAACATGATCAGAGTCGAAATTTGTTCTGCAATCTGTGTGCGATATACCCTCTCGGAAGTCGTCTCATAGGCTCAATGCGGACTTGTCTGCATCAATAGTGTCCATGTGAGATGATAGGATAGAGAGATATAATGTATCTGTATGTACTACGATGGAGTCGATGTATCCTCATTTTCCTGTTGTACTCGCTTTATACCCTTCAAAGAACGATAACAGTGACCGTATAAGACGACTTTGAAGGAATAATAACGGGTACAATAGGCAAATGGGGACACATCGTTTTCATCGTCTTACGCACAATATATCCCTATCCTTTCATCTCTCATAGACAAAATCGGAGTAGACAAGCTCGCAATGACCATACAAGACGACTTTCAAGCAGGTATAACAAACACAGCTTGCAGAATGAGGAACTTCGACTTCGACCATGTTTACACTGTAACTCTACAGTCGAGCATCTGACATATATAAAGTTGATGCAGATACGATCGCAATGACCATATGAGACGACTTCAAAGCGGGTGTAACGCACACAACTTACAGAACAAGAAACTTTGACAACGACTATGTTCACACAGAAACTCTGCGTCTAGCTCCTGACATGCATACAGTTGAAGCAGATATGATCGCTGTGACCATATAAGACAACTCTGGAGGATATGTAGAAAGTACAATAGGCAGATGAAGAAACATCGACTCCATCGGAGTGCCCTCTATCTCTCTATCCAATCATCTCACATGGATACTATTGGATCAGACGAAATCGCAATGCCGATATGAGACGAATTCTAAGCGGATATAACGCACACAACTTGCAGAACAAGAACCTTCCACTTCGACTATGTTCACACTGTAACTCTGCCGTCAAGCATATGACATGCATGAAGCAGATACGATGGCGGTGACCGTATAAAACGACTCTGAAGGGTATAAAACGAGTTCGAAAGGCAAATGAAGTTACATCGACATCATCGATGTGCACACTCTATCTCTCTTTCCTATCATCTCACATGGATACTATCGAAGCAGACGAGTTCGCGATGCTCATATGAGACGACTTCCGAGCGGGTATATCGCGCACAACTTGCACAACAAGAAACTTCGACTTCGACTATGTTTACACTGTAACTCTGCCATCAAGCATCTGACATGCATACAGTTTGAGCAGATACGATGGCAATGACCGTATAGGACGACTCTGAAGGGTATATAACGAGTTCAATAGGCAAATGAAGTTACATCGACTTCATCGGTGTGCACACTCTATTTCTCTATCCTATCATCTCACATGGATATTATTGAAGCAAACGAGTTCGCAATGCCCATATGAGATGACTACCAAGCGGGTATAACGCACACAACTCACAGAACAAGAAACTTCGATCACGACTATGTTTACACAGAAATTGTGCGTTCAGCTTTCGTCATGAATACAGTTGAAGCAGATATGATCGCAGTGACCAAATAGGACAACTCTGAGGGGTATGTAGCAAGTACAATATGCAGAAGAAGATACATCGACTTCATCAGAGTGCGCTCTATCTCTCTATCCTATCATTCCACATGGATACTATTGAAGCAGATGAGTTCGCAATGCCCATATGAGACGACTTTTAAGCGGGTATGACGCACACAACTTGCAGAACAAGGAACTTCGACTTCGAATATTTTCACACTGTAACCCTGCAGTCCATTATCTGACATGCATACAGTTGAAGCAGATACGATAACAGTGACCGTATAAGACGACTTTGAAGGGTATATTACGAGTACAATAGGCAAATGGAGATACATCGACTTCATCGTCGTACACACTGTATATCTCTATCCATTCATCTTGAATGGACACTATCAAAGCAGACTGGTTCGCAATGACCATATGAGACGACTTTCATGCAGGTATCACGAACACAGCTTGCAGAACAAGAAACCTCGACTCCGACTATGTTTACACTGTCACTCTGCAGTCCAGCATCTGACATGCATACAGTTGAAGCAGATACGATGGCGGTGACCGTATAAGACGACTTTGAAGGGTATATAACGAGTACAATAGGCAAATGGGGATACATCGACTTCATCGTCGAACACACTGTATATATCTATCCTATCACCTCACTTGAACACTATTGAAGCAGACCAGTTTGCATGGACCATATAAGACGAATTTCAAACGGGTATAACGCACACAGCTTGCAAAACAAGACCATTCGACTCTGGGTATGTTCACACTGTACTCTGCAGTCTAGCATATGACATGCATACAGTTGGAGCAGATACGATGGCAGTGACCGTATGAGACGTTTTTGGAGGGTATATAACGAGTACAATAGGCAAATAGGGATACATAGACTTCATCGTCTCACACACTTTATATCCCTATCCTATTATATCACATGGTTACTATTGAAGTAGACAAGTTCGCATTGACCAAATGAGACGACTCCCAAGCAAGTATAACGCACACAGCTTGCAAAACATAAAACTCCGACTTCGACTATGTTTTCACTGTATCTTGGCTGTCTAGCATCTGACATGCATAAAGTTGAAGTTGATACGATGGCAGTGACTTCATAAGACGACTCTGAAGGGTATATAACGAGTTCGATAGGCAAATGAAGTTACATCGACTTCATCGGTGTGCACACTCTATCTCTATCCTATCGGCTCACATGGATACTATTGAAGCAAACGAGTTCGCAATGCCCATATGAGACGACTCCTAAGCGGATATAACGCACACAACTTGCAGAACAAGAAACTTCGACTTCGACTTTGTTTCAACTGTAACTCTGCCGTCAAGCATCTGACATGCATACAGTTGGAGCAGATACGATGGCAGTGACTCTATGAGACGATTCTGAAGGAAATATAACAAGTTCGATATACGAATGAAGTTACATCGACTCCATCGGTGTGCACACTCTATCTCTATCCTATCGTCTCACATGGATACTATTGAAGCAAACGAGTTCGCAATGCCCATATAAGACGACTCCAAAGCGAGTATAACGCACGAAACTTGCAGAACAAGAAACTTCGACTACGACTATGTTTACACATAAACTCTGCAGTCTAGCTTCTGACATGCATACAGTTGAAGCGGATATGAATACAGTGACCATATAAGACAACTTTGGAGGGTATATAGAAAGAACAATAGGCGGATGAAGTTACATCGACATCATCGGTGTGCACACTCTATCTCTCTATCCTTTTATCTCACATGGATACTATTGAAGCAGACAAGGTCACGATGCTCATATGAGACGACCTCCAAGCGAGTATAACGCACATAGCTTGCAGAACAAGAAACTTCGGCTTCGACTATGTTTACACTGTATTTCTGCAGTCTTGCATCTAACATGCATATGCATACAGTTGATGCAGGAACGATGACAGTGACCGTATGAGACGACTTCGAAGGAATTATAACTGGTACAATAGGCGAATGGGGATATATCGACTTCATCGTCTTACACACTATGTATCCCCATCCTGTCATCTCACATGGACAAAATTGAAGCAGACAAGCTCGCAATGACCATACAAGGCAAATTCCAAGCAGGTATTACGGACACAGCTTGCAGAACAAGAAACTCCGACTTCGACTTTGTTTTCACTGTATCTCGGCTGTCTAGCATCATCCTTCAAAGTCGACTTCATCGTAGTACACATTATATCTATCTATCCTATCATCTCACATGGACACTATTGATGCAGACAAGTTCGCATTGAGCCTATAAGACGACTTCCGAGCGGGTATATCGCACACAGCTTGCAGAACAGAAAACTTCGTCTTTGACTATGTTTACAATGTAACTCTGCAGTCGAGAATCTGACATACATACATTTGAAGCAGATACGACTCCGAAGGTTATATAACGAGTAGAATAGACAAATAAAGATACATCGACTTCTTCGTTCTGCACACTATATCTCTATCCTATCAAATTACATGGACACTATTGAAGCAGACAATTTTGCACTGACCATATAAGACGACTTTCAGGCGGGTATATTGCACACAACTTGCAGAACAAGAAACTCCGACTTTGACCATGTTTACACTGTAACTCTGCAGTATAGCATCTGACATGTATACAGTTGACGCAGATACCATCGCAATGACCATATAAGACGACTTTGAAGGGTATATATCGAATACAACAGGCAAATGGGGATACATCGACTTCATCGTCGTACACACCATATCGCTTAATACTATCATCTCACATGGATACTATTGAAGCAGAACGAGTTCGCAACGCTCATTTGAGACGACTTCTGAGCGGGTATAATGCACACAACATGCAGAACAAGAAACTTCGACTCCGACTATGTTCACACTGTAACTCTGCAGTCTAGCATCTGACATGCTTATGCATACAGTTGATGCAGGAACGATAACAGTGACCGTATAAGACGACGTTGTAGGAATTATAACGGGTACAATAGGCAAATGGAGACACATCGACTTCATCGTCTTACACACAATATATTCCTATCCTATCATCTCACATGGACAAAATCGAAGCAGACAAGCTCGCAATGACCATACAAGACGACTTCTAAGCAGGCATAACAAACACAGCTTGCAGAATAAGGAACTCCGACTTCGACCATGTTTACACTGTAACTCTGCAGTCGAGCATCTGACATATATAAAGTTGACGCAGATACGATCGCAATGACCATATAAGACGACTTCGAAAAGTATATAGCGAATACAACAGCCAAATGGGGATACATCGACTTCATCGTCGTACACACCATATCGCTTAATACTATCACATGGATACTACTGAAGCAGAACGAGTTCGCAACGCTCATTTGAGACGACTTTCAAGCGGGTATGACGCACACAACTTGCAGAACAAGGAACTTCGACTTCGAATATTTTCACACTGTAACCCTGCAGTCCATTATCTGACATGCATACAGTTGAAGCAGATACGATAACAGTGACCGTATAAGACGACTCTGAAGGGTATATTACGAGTACAATAGGCAAATGGAGATACATCGACTTCATCGTCGTACACACTGTATATCTCTATCCATTCATCTTGAATGGACACTATCAATGCAGACTGGTTCGCAATGACCATAATATGAGACGACTTTCATGCAGGTATCACGCACACAGCTTGCAGAACAAGAAACCTCGACTCCGACTATGTTTACACTGTCACTCTGCAGTCCAGCATCTGACATGCATACAGTTGAAGCAGATACGATGGCGGTGACCGTATAAGACGACTTTGAAGGGTATATAACGAGTACAATAGGCAAATGGGGATACATCGACTTCATCGTCGAACACACTGTATATATCTATCCTATCACCTCACTTAAACACTATTGAAGCAGACAAGTATGCATTGACCATATGAGACGAATTCCAAACGGGTATAACGCACACAGCTTGCAAAACAAGACCATTCGACTCTGGGTATGTTCACACTGTACTCTGCAGTCTAGAATATGACATGCATACAGTTGGAGCAGATACGATGGCAGTGACCGTATGAGACGTTTTTGGAGGGTATATAACGAGTACAATAGGCAAATAGGGATACATAGACTTCATCGTCTCACACACTATATATCCCTATCCTATTATATCACATGGATACTATTGAAGCAGACAAGTTCGCATTGACCAAATGAGACGACTCCCAAGCAAGTATAACGCACACAGCTTGCAAAACATAAAACTCCGACTTCGACTATGTTTTCACTGTATCTCGGCTGTCTAGCATCTGACATGCATAAAGTTGAAGTTGATACGATGGCAGTGACTTTATAAGACGACTCTGAAGGGTATATAACGAGTTCGATAGGCAAATGAAGTTACATCGACTTCATCGGTGTGCACACTCTATCTCTATCCTATCGGCTCACATGGATACTATTGAAGCAAACGAGTTCGCAATGCCCATATGAGACGACTCCTAAGCGGATATAACTTACACAACTTGCAGAACAAGAAACTTCGACTTCAACTTTGTTTCAACTGTAACTCTGCCGTCAAGCACCTGACATGCATACAGTTGGAGCAGATACGATGGCAGTGACTTTATGAGACGATTCTGAAGGGAATATAACAAGTTCGATATACAAATGAAGTTACATCGACTCCATCGGTGTGCACACTCTTTCTCTCTCCTATCATCTCACATGAATACTATTGAAGCAAACGAGTTCGCAATGCCCATATAAGACGACTCCAAAGCGAGTATAACGCACACAACTTGCAGAACAAGAAACTTCGACTACGACTATGTTTACACATAAACTCTGCAGTCTAGCTTCTGACATGCATACAGTTGAAGCAGATATGAATACAGTGACCATATAAGACGACTTTGGAGGGTATATAGAAAGAACAATAGGCAGATGAAGTTACATCGACATCATCGGTGTGCACACTCTATCTCTCTATCCTTTCATCTCACATGGATACTATTGAAGCAGACAAGTTCACGATGCTCATATAAGACGACCTCCAAGCGGGTATAACGCACATAGCTTGCAGAACAAGAAACTTCGGCTTCGACTATGTTTACACTGTATTTCTGCAGTCTTGCATCTAACATGCATAAGGAATTATAACTGGTACAATAGGCAAATGGGGATATATCGACTTCATCGTCTTACACACTATGTATCCCCATCCTGTCATCTCACATGGACAAAATTGAAGCAGACAAGCTCGCAATGACCAAACAAGGCAAATTCCAAGCAGGTATTACGGACACAGCTTGCAGAACAAGAAACTCCGACTTCGACAATGTTTTCACTGTATCTCGGCTGTCTAGCATGATCCTTCAAAGTCGACTTTATCGTAGTACACATTATATCTATCTATCCTATCATCTCACATGGACACTATTGATGCAGACAAGTTTGCATTCAGCCTATGAGACGACTTCCGAGCGGGTATATCGCACACAGCTTGCAGAACAGAAAACTTCGTCTTTGACTATGTTTACAATGTAACTCTGCAGTCAAGAATCTGACATACATACATTTGAAGCAGATACGACTCCGAAGGTTATATAACGAGTAGAATAGGCAAATAAAGATACATTGACTTCTTCGTTCTGCACACTATATCTCTATCCTATCAAATTACATTGACACTATTGAAGCAGACAAGTTTGCATTGACCATATAAGACGACTTCCAAACGAGTATATTGCACACAACTTGCAGAACAAGAAACTCCGACTTCGACCATGTTTACACTGTAACTCTGCAGTCTAGCATCTGACATGTATACATTTGACGCAGAAACGATCGCAATGGCCATATAAGACGACTTTGAATTGTATATATCGAATACAACAGGCAAATGGGGATACATCGACTTCATCGTCGTACACACTATATCGCTTAATACTATCATCTCACATGAATACTATTGAAGCAGAACGAGTTCGCAACGCTCATTTGAGACGACTTCGAAGCGGGTATAATGCACACAACTTGCAGAACAAGGAACTTCGACTCCGACTATGTTCACACTGTAACTCTGCAGTCTAGCATCTGACATGCTTATGCATACAGTTGATGCAGGAACGATAACAGTGACCGTATAAGACGACGTTGTAGGAATTATAACGGGTACAATAGGCAGTTGGAGACACATCGACTTCATCGTCTTACACACAATATATCCCTATCCTATCATCTCACATGGACAAAATCGAAGCAGACAAGCTCGCAATGACCATACAAGACGACTTCTGAGCAGGCATAACAAACACAGCTTGCAGAATAAGAAACTCCGACTTCGACCATGTTTACACTGTAACTCTGCAGTCTAGCATCTGACATGTATACAGTTGACGCAGATACGATCGCAATGACCATATAAGACGACTTCGAAAAGTATATAGCGAATACAACAGGCAAATGGGGATACATCGACTTCATCGTCGTACACACCATATCGCTTCATACTATCATCTCACATGGATATTATTGAAGCAGAACGAGTTCGCAACGCTCATTTGAGACGACTTCTTAGCGGGTATAATGCACACAACATGCAGAACAAGAAACTTCGACTCCGACTATGTTCACACTGTAACTTTGCAGTCTAGCATCTGAAATGCATATGCATACAGTTGATGCAGGAACGATAACAGTAACCGTATGGGGACACATCGACTTCATCGTCTTACACACAATATATCCCTATCCTATCATCTCACATGGAAAAAATCGAAGCAGACAAGCTCGCAATGACCACACAAGACGACTTCCAAGAAGGTATAACAAACACAGCTTGCAGAATACGAAACTTCGATTCGACCATGTTTACACTGTTATTTTACAGTCGAGCATCTGACATGTATAGAGTTGACGCAGATACGATCGCAATGACCATATAAGACGACTTTGAAGGGTATAAAGCGAGTTCAACAGGCGAATGGGGATACATCGACTCCATAATAGTACACATTATATCTCTCTATCCTATCATCTCACATGGACACTATTGATGCAGACAAGTTCGCATTGAGCCTATAAGACGACTTCCGAGAGTGTATATCGCACACAGCTTGCACAACAAGAAATTTCGACTTCGACCATGTTAACACTGTAACTCTGCAGTCTAGAATCTGACATGCATATAGTTGAAGCAGATACGATGGCAGTGACCGTATAAGACGACTTTAAAGGGTATACAGGGTGTCCGGAGAAAAAACCGACAAAACTCATGGGGTTATAGGGACTGTCAATATGATTGCAAAATGACATGAACGAATGTCCAAAACGGCTTCGTTACTGAGATACAGAGTGATTTGTGGATTTTGACATAAAATTCAATCCGCCATATAAAATACAGGAATTAGCGGATTGGTTTCAAATTTCGTACACAAATTACACTGAGAAGCGTCAACAAGTAGCCTTTTGATCGACACAGAGTGTGTGCTCGTGTCTGAAACCGTTGAAATCGTTCTCGTTTTGCTCCTGAGTTACCACTGATTTGTATTGGAAAAAGTTAATTATACCAAGTGATTTTTGTTCACCACACCAAGTGAGATTTTGGCAACACATAGATACTAGAGTTTTCAAAAATCTCCTCTTGAAAACCAAATATTTGATGGAATAAGTTCAGTGATTTCATCGCATTAACAAACATTTAGTCGCAAAAACTCGGCTGTTTTTTTGTTACTACTTTTTATCGTTGATAAACTCCTACAATTAGGCCTTGATAAAAATGATGGCCCAGCAAGCATCAGAACCAAATTCCAGTGACGTATCATTTCAAGAACCACACTTTCAACTATTAATGTCTCAACTGTCAATTCTAACCAATGGTATGAATGATGTGCGTGCTTTACTTACGGAACAGACAAAAAAGATTGATGGATGCATAGCCAATGTTACCAATTTGAAGCAAGAGAATGATAAACTGCAATCCAAAGTGAAAGATCTCGAAAAAAAACTGGATGGTATGTCTGCCTCTAATATTTATGCAGAATTCGCTGCAAGGAATCTTCGTGAAAAAAATATCATCATCTACGGACTGGATGAATCGTCTGATGATTTGATTAATGTATCTGTGATCTTAATCGAGCTCAACCCTTCAAACACACCTAAACCCTCCAGAGTTACGAGACTAGGTAAACCATCTAGTCAGAAACGCCCTTTGAAAGTCGAATTTTCATGTCGCGAAGAAGCTATTGGAATTTTATCAAAAAAATCCAAACTCTCATTGAAGTCCTTTCCGAATGTGGAAATAAAAAATGATTATACTCCAAAACAAAGAGAGGAGCTTGCAAAGATTTACCAAGAGTTTGATCAGAGGAAAGCTAATGGTGAGAGTCTGAGGATCAAATTCATTTTTGGCCAACCAACAATCGTTCCTGGTTCTTATGAAAGACCCCGCGAAGAAGATGAATCTCCAAACAAGAATGTGACAAAAATAGTCAAACCACGCCCAGAATCTTCAAAAAACTCTTACTGACCTTCTGGAATTGTCATGGTCATGCAAATACTGTTAATTTCCTTGAAGAAAACATATATTTCGATTTGCTTTGCCTTACTGAAACTTGGCTCACTACTGATGTCCCAATTGTTCCTGAATTTTCACCCGACATTAAATGCATTACATCTAACGCAACAAAGGAAAAATCGCTAGGAAGACCAAGTGGAGGCTTATGCATTTACTATAGGGATTATTTTTCTGTAACTACATTATTCAGATCTCCTTATTGTCTGGCTTGTTTATTTTCTACTACTGATTTCAATTTTATTGTTTGTAATATACAGGGTGTAAATTTGTAAACTTTCAATGCGAATATCTCGCGAAATAAAAAAGTTAGAAAAACGCCGCTTGGCAAAAATGCTGAAGAGTTAAGGAAAACTAGAACCACCATATTTCAGTTAAGGGATCAGTCACCCTGTCAGCGCAACACACCCCAACTTTGAAATGTCAAATGGCACTACCTCTTTCGTGATACCTCAAATGAACGGTCTCAGTCAGTAGTATTCACATGTACAAGACTTTTTTTGTACCCACTACAGGGTGTACGAAAAACATTAATTTGAGGGTCTACATTTGAAAACTTTCAATGCGAATATCTCGCTAAATAAAACAGTTAGGAAAACGCCGTTCGGCACAAATGCAACAGAGTTAGGGGGAACTAGAATCACCATACTTCAGTAAAGGAATGAGTCACCCCGTCGGCGCGACACACTCCATCTTTGAAATGTCAAATGGCACTACCTCTTTTGTGATACCTCAAATGAACGGTCTCAGTCAGTAGTATTCACCTATACAAGACTTATTTTCCACCCACTACAGGGTGAATGGAAAACATGAAGTCGAATAAAATAAAATGCAGAATGCCGATATATTCCAAGAGATGTGTTCCAGAATGGCATTTGAACATCGATTATACTATTGCTCACAACAGAATGGAATGCATTTTGAACATCTGATCAAATAAAATATCCTTTTAACACAATTCATTTTATTTTATTCGACTTTATATTTTTCGTACACCCTGTAGTGGGTAGAAAAAAAGTCTTGTACAGGTGGATACTACTGACTGAGACTGTTCATTTGAGGCATCACAAAAAAGGTAGTGCCATTTGACATTTCAAAGTTGGGGTGTGTCGCGCCGACGGGGTGACTCATCTCTTGACCGAAATATGGTGGTTCTAAATCCCCTTGACTCTTCAGAATTTTTGCCAAACGGCGTTTTTCTAACTTTTTTCTTTCGCGAGATATTCGCATTGAAAGTTTTCAAATATACACCCTGTATATTTCAAACCTTCCTTAGAACTGACACATACACTTGATGATTTCCAGATTCTCTTGTCTGACCTCCTTGAAAAATATATTGATACTATGATTATTATTGCTGGAAATTTCAACTGTAGAATCGCAGATATTGATACTGTTCCATCTGAAGTGATTGAAGACTCGAATTTATTCTTAGATCGCTTAAGTCTCGATAAAACACTGAACACGAGAAGACGACAAATAATTGATTTCATGGTCAATAATTCATTTTCTGCAATAAATGGACGTACTGCACTGGATAGACCAGGCAAATATACATACGTGAGTGAATTGGGAAATAGTGTTGTGGATTTGGTTTGGGTGAATAACTCGTTTCTTTCGGATGTATCAAACTTTTTTGTTAGCGATACGGACTTTATGTCTGATCATTTTCCGATAAATCTATCCCTCATTTATAGTAATTCAGTCATCACACATAGGACCAATTCACACAATAATTTTGATAATTCACCACGTCACTCGTTTGTTTGGAAAGATAACTTGTCTCTTTCTTACAAACTAAATATGAGGAATTCGAATAGAGCGTATTTTATTCCTGATCCAAATGATTCATTTGATAATCTTTGCGCTGCCATTCATGAAACAGCTTCTGGTTTGGGTCTTGTTAGTGTGAAAGGAAACAATCCTCATCGTCCACGACGAAATAACAAACCATGGTTTGATACTGACTGTGCTGCTGCTAAAAAAAATATGCAGAAACTGCTGAAAGCCTGCAAACTCGAAAATTTTCCTTTTGACTTGAAAACTTAATATGTAACATCGAAGTCTGAATATGAAAAAATTAGTAAAATGAAGAAAACACACTATGAATCGGGAATTATTACCAAGTTGTCGAATTCAACTAATTCCAAGGAATTTTGGCATACTGTTAAACACATCCGCAATAATTTCAACCATAAAAACTTATCCGTCCACGACTGGGAGAACTTTTACGAGGACATATATCCACCTAGAATAATTTCCATGGTGAACTTTGTAGATGTTAGTCATCCTTTCCTTGACGCTCCTTTCACTACTGCTGAGATCTATTCCGTCCTTAATAAAAGTAAAGATAGGAAGTCTTCTGGATCAGATGGTATATCTTATGAGTTCTTGAAAAATCTACCACATAACTGGGTACTGTATTTAACTTCTTTATTTAATACCATTTTTGAATCTACGATAATCCCAAATGCATGGTCTACCATAACACTCTCTATGTTACATAAGGGTGGCCCGGCAAATTCCCCGGATAACTTCAGAGGATTGGCGTTGTTAAACTGTTACCTCAAGCTATTCACAAGCGCAATTCTCACAAGATTAACTTGCTGGGTAGATGACTGTAATATATTGCCGGAATCTCAGTCAGGTTTTCGCTCGACCAGAGGATGTATTGATAATGTCTACACCTTCATATTCGACATAGGAAGCGAAAGATATATGCTATCTTTGTTGACTTCAAGAGAGCTTTCGATTCTATAAACCACAGTTTACTCTGGATGAAACTATTCAATTTAGGATTATCATCAAATATCATTCGTTTATTGAAGAACTTATATTCACAGGCAACTGTTCAGATTAGAGGCTCTCACGGATACACGAAACAATATGAAGTTACAACAGGTGTGTTACAAGGTGAACCATTAAGTCCCCTGTTATTCGCACTTTTAATAGCGGATATAGAAACCTTTTTTTATGGAAATGGAGCGCAAGGTGTCAACATAGATGATAAGAATGACGTTTTAACATTGATGTATGCTGATGATCTCGTTATCTTGGCTCATTCTGAAATCGATGTTGTTAGGAAACTCAAAATTCTGGAAAAATACACTACAGAAAACTGTCAACCTTAAGAAAACTGAAATAATGCGATTTTCTAAAGTTGGGTTTCAAAAACCAAACTTCAAATTCCACTTTGCCAGCCATGTAGTAGAAGTCACCAATAAATATAATTATTTAGGAGTAACTTTCACATCATCTGGTCTCTTTCATGAAATGTCCACTTTGACCAACACCAAAGGCAAACAAGCTATTGGTTCTATTTTGCCTATTTTGTCTAAGGCTAAAATTGATACCTGGCCACCAAGGTTAAAGTTATTCGAATCATTAACTTTAAGTGTTATGTATAACTGCGTGCCAGTTTGGGGTCTCAGATATCTTGAAGTGCTTGAAAGAGTTCGAATATCCTTTCTCAAAAGAATTCTTTCAGTTTCCACCAATACACCCGATGCCATTGTTCGCTTAGAAACTGGGAGGATGAAACTTGCTTATAATGTGCTTAAAATATCCGTGAACTGGATTTGCAAAATACTGTCCATGGAAAAACATCGATACCCAAGGCTTTGCTTTGAACAGCAAAGGCGTATTATAGATTACGCGGACCCTAAAAATAATTGGCTTTTGCAAATGAAAATTTTTTTTGTTGATTATGACTCCTTGCTTTTACGAAATGATCTGAATTATAATAATTTATTCAAACATAGAAATACTTTATATGCTAAATATTATACATTCTTACATGACTCAGATCGTTCAATATCTTCCCTTTACCCTTTTCTGTATATTTACAATCTGCTTGGAACTTCCAGGGTACCTAGCACTTATATACTATTGAAATTACCCATCCAAATCACCCGCACTCTTGCCCAACTACGTATGGCCAATCACTTTAAAATCAAATTCACCCTGAACGGAATTGCCTACTCCATTGACCCTGATCAAATTTGTCCAGTTTGCAACAGGAACGAAAATGAAACTCTCCTCCATATTATTTTTGACTGTCCGATCTACACTGTCATGAAACAAGGAGCTCCATGTCTGAAGAATTTGGAAACATTAATCATTGCCTTACAAAAAATAACAATCAGTGATGCTAGAATAATTTCTGAATATATTTGGAATATCCTTAAGCTAAGATCATTTATTTTGAATGAATAAACTATAATCGTATTATTCTCTTCTTCTATAACTATTGATATTTATTTTATACTTGTACTTGGTAGGTTTTAATGTTCAATCGTTTTTTTTTATTCATTTCCAGAGTACAAACATACATATTATCCATTTTTTTCTGTCATACACTCGTTGCTGTAAACTTGTTTAAGAAGCAATAAACTATTATTATTATTATTATTATTCACTAATATCAGGACCGGAATAATATTTTTTCCCTATGTTGAGTTATTGTTAGGATAACTCACCCTGTATCCTAATAACCGAAAATTTCAAATCAGATTCGCAATCTACGGTGAAAATTGTATAGGAATTTGTTAAAAAATCTCCTGGCACCATCTTAGTTATTCCGTAATAGATTATTATTTTGATTTTTTTCATTGAAAAATCAATCATTGTCGGATAAAGTACGTATATTTACGAAACCATGACATGATATTGGTTATCTTCTTCGATCAGTTCATGAATCGTAGTAGAATGAAATATTCTCATAACTGGAAAAAACTGAAGAATAAATTCGTATCAGGACTGGAATGAGTGTTATGTTTGGTCATGTTAGCTGACCTAGTACATCAATAGTTATCAATAATCTGATCGTAGATTCGGAATCTAAAATAATCGTATGAGAACCTGTTAAAGGAGAATTACATTGAAGTTATCGTAAATTATATTCGCTCACTAATGAATTTGAATTTATGAGAATACTACACAACGAACAATAACTGTTTGTAATGAACATAACAAAAGTAACGAATTCGTGAAAAACTTCCACTACCCAGTATTACAAAACATATTTTCGAAGTAGAGCCCTCCAACATCAATGCATTTTTGAGAGCGTGCTTTTAGATGATTCACTGACTTGCGAATTATTTGAGGGTTATTTTTAACACTAACACATGCAACGGTAATCTCCCATTGAAAATTTCTTCATTATGAACTTCTTACTTTGAATGACCTCATAAAAAATAATCTAGATGAGTTAGGTAGATCAGGAGATAGCGGTGGCCAATTTACTGAACCTCCACGACCAATCCATCTATTGGGGTAATTGGCATCGAGATGGTTTCTAACTGGAACTAAAAAGTGAGGTCTAGCACCATCATGCTGAAACCATATACCTCAGGTATTTACACCTTGCAATAGATCCGGTCAAGTATTGACCAGGAAATTTAGGTAAACATCACCAGTTAAAGCCCAAAAACAAATAGAATATCTGCGTATTCCTCATAAGTGAAATGAAACGGCATCATAAGCACACTCTCAGAAAATTGATCCTAAAAACACTGGAATAATGAATGAACACCAATAAAACAAACGCTGATGACAGCTGAACAATGGTTTTCCATGATGAAATTCTGAATTTGACACAAGACTAGTATTCTTTATGCACAAACATTATAAGGTACTGATACGGATTCATTATTTGAAAGTTCAATCCGATCATTTTTTTTTACTTTTCTCAGTGCATTTCGAATCTGCGATCAGATCATTGTTATACTAGATCATCTATTCTTACATGAATATAATCATAGAAAACCGCATTCCAGTCCTGATACGAATTTATTTTTCAGTTTTTTCGGGTAATGAGAGTATTTCATTTTACTACTATTTACGGACTGATTGAAGAAAATAACGATATTCATGTAATGATTTCGTTAATATTTATCATATTACCGCATTCCAGTCCTGATACGAATCTATTTTTCAGTTTTTTCGGGTAATGAGAGTATTTTATTTGACTACTTTTTACGGACTGATTGAAGAAAATAACGATATTCATGTCATGGTTTCGTTAATATTTATCATATTACCAATTTTGATAGTACTTTATCCGACAATAATCGAATTTTGAAAGAAAAAAATTTAAATAATAATTTATTACGGAATAACTAAGATAGTGCCAAGAGATTTTTTAACAAATTCCTATACAATTTTCACCGTAGATGTCGAATCTGAGTTGAAATTTTTTGTTATTATTATACAGGGTGAGTTATTCTCACAATAACTCAACATAGGGGAAAAATATCAATCCGGTCCTGATATTGATTTCGATCGAAGGGCTACTTGTTGATGCTTTTCAGTGTAATTCGTGTACGAAATTTGAATCTAATCGGATAATCCCTGTATTTGATATAGCAAATTGAATTTTTTGTCAAAATCCACAATCACTCTGTATGTCAATAACGAAGCGGTTTTGGACATTGGTTTATGTCATTTTGCAATCATATTTACAGTCCCTATAACCTCACAAGTCTTGTCGGTTTTATCTTTGGACACCCTGTATAACGAGAACAATTGGCAAATGAAGATACATCGACTTCATCGTCGTGCACACTATATCTCTCTTTCCTATCATCTCACATGGCCCTTATTGAAGCACACGAATTTGCATTGAGCTTATAAGACGACTTCTGAGCAGATATATCGCACACAGCTTGCAGAACAAGAGAATTCGACTTCGACTATGTTCACACTGTAACTCTGCAGACTAGCATCTGACATGCATACAGTTGAAGCAGATACCATTGCAGTGACCGTATAAGACGGCTTTGAAGGGTATATAACGAGTACAATAAGCAAACGAAGATACATCGACTTCTTCGTTTTGCACACTATATCTCTCTATCCTATCATCTCACATGGATACTATTGAAGCAAACGAGTTCGCAATGCCCATATGAGACGACTTCTGAGCGCGTATAACGCACACAACTTACAGAACAAGAAACTTCGATTTCGACTATGTTTGCACTATAACTCTGCAGTCTAGCATCTGACTTGCATACAGTTGAAGCAGATATGATTGCAGTGACCGTATAGGATGACTTTGAAGGGTATATAACGAGTTCAATAAGCAAATGAAGATACATCAACTTCATCGTTGTGCACACTATATCTTTCCGTCCTATCATCTCACATGGATACTATCGAAGCAAACGAGTTCGCAATGCCCATATGAGACTATTGTGTTGGTACTTATTATCACCCTATATGTAATGTATTGGAATCATTATTATACATAGTAGTCACCTATCTAAAAGATGACATGTTTAGTTTAGTCGGTCTTGTATTGTTTCACCGCTTAAGTTGGTTATTAAACATCTCTGAAGAACCTACGAGTTTTAGTTATTACTCCAGCTACACTGTAGAGAGTTATACACAACATTTGGCGACAAGGTAGAGCAGAGATATTGATATATCGGTAAGCGGAGTGTTTTCAGGACAATAATATCGAACTCGGTGAAGTCAGTTGACAGGGTGAATTTTGGTTTGCCGTTGTTGACAGTGGTGGTGACATTTCTTCTTGTAAAGAAAAGTCATTTTTCGTAATTATAAATAAAATGGCGATGATCGGGAGTATTGAAGCTTTCAAAGGGCAGGCGGAAGAATTCGAATCATATCTCGAGAGAATAAAACATCTATTCGACGTGAATGAAGTACCAGATGCCAAGAAAGTGTCAATGTTAATCACTCTTGCTGGAGCTAGTGTATATAATACCATGATGAATTTGGTAGCTCCAAGAAAACCCGCAGAATTGACCTATGTGCAGATGACAGACCTTTTGAGGAAGCACTATGCTCCACCAGTATCCGAGATCAGTGAACGATTCGTGTTCAACCAATGTAATCAGCGATTAGACCAAAGCATAGCAGAGTACATCGTCGAACTGAGAAAATTAGCTAGTACGTGCAATTTTGGCCAGTTCTTAGATGAAGCATTGCGTGATAGATTCGTCTGTGGTGTCAATTCCGAAAATATCCAAAAGAGGCTACTCTCAGAAGCAGTGTTAACGTTTCCTCGAGCTTGCTCATTAGCACAAGGATGTGAATTAGCTGACAAGCAAGTAAAAATGTTAGCAAATGCTAGTCCTATCAATTTCGTTCAAAGACATAAACAACATGTGACTAAGAACCAAATTTACAGACAAAGGATTAAGCATCAGCCGGATGCAGTAGTCAAAGCAGAGGTGGATACAACATGTAGCAAATGCGGCAGGAATCATCTGAAAGAGAAGAAGTGTCCAGCAGCAAGGTGGCGATGTTATGCGTGTTCGAAATTTGGTCATGTAACCAGATTATGTCCGTCAAAAGCAGCCGTAGGTGTCATTGAAGAAGACAAGTGTCAGTCAGCTGGTACAAGTGATGATGGATACGATGAAGTCAATAGTGATTTACTAGCTTTGAATCAAGTGTATAGCAATGAGGTATCTCCATATAGGGTGTGTCTGAAAATTGGTGACAAGTATATAGCATTTGAGGTAGATACAGGGGCCTGTAAATCTGTTATGTCAATTCATAGATATGAGAAGGATGTGGATTCGCCTATAAAACCTGTCAATTATAAGTTAAATGCTGTTTCAGGTCACAATATCGAAGCTATCGGCGAAAGCTGTGTCGAGGAAATACATAATGATAAAAAACATTCATTATTATTAACCATTATAGATTCTCAAAAAGATTTTATGCCGTTGCTGGGACGAAATTGGCTCAATGTTCTGTATCCTGGTTGGCAAAGTTATTTTGAAGTAGGTAATTCTGTGAATCAGTTGACCGATCTGATGGCCATTGTGAATGATCTCAAATGTAAGTATAAAAACGTTTTTGATCAAGATTTATGTAGCTCCATAAACGAATTTGAGATTAAATTCCATATTAAAGACAACGTAGTTCCTGTTATGAAAAAGGCATATTCAATGCCATATGCATTGAAACCGCGTGTGGAATCTAAGCTCAAACAAATGGTTTCCGTGGGTATTTTGAAATCTGTCAGAACAAGTGAATGGGCATCACCCATCGTAATTGTTCCTAAAAAAATAATGATGTGCGTATTTGTACGGATTTCCGGCTAACCGTTAATAAAGCTTTGAACGTTGATCAATATCCCTTACCCACACCGGAGGATATATTTGCCGGTTTAGCAGGGTGTAGTGTCTTTACAATTTTAGATTTGACAGGGGCATATCAACAAGTGAAGGTTTACGAAGATTTCCAGAAGTATTTAACAATAATTACTCATATTGGTTTGTTTCAATTTACCAGACTGACTCATGGCATATCCTCAGCACCAGCAATATTCCAGTCAATAATGGATCAAATTTTAAGTGGCTTGCCAAAAGTACATTGTTATTTAGATGATATTCTCATAGGAGGTAGTTCTTTTAAAGAATGTCATAAGTCATTTGAGGAAGTACTAGTCAGGCTAAGTAGATACAATGTGAAAATTAACTTGGGAAAGTGTAAATTTTTCGAACAAAATGTTGAATATTTGGGACATAGGATAGATAGTGAAGGAATACATCCTACTTAAGAAAAGTTACGTGCTTCAACAGAAGCACCAAGCCCAGAAAATACCACACAGTTACGTGCATATTTAGGACTACTCAACTACTATGGTAAATTCGTACCCATGTTATCGTCACGAATAAGACCATTATATAGACTGCTTGAGGAAGATGTTGAATATAATTTTGATGAAGAGTGTCGTGAAGCTTTCAAATTGAGTAGAGATTTGATAGTTCAAAACCAGATTCTAGTTCATTATGATCCAAATAAAGTAATAGTCATTTCATGTGACTCGAGTTCATATGGAGTAGGCAGTGTATTGAGTCACAGGATCAATGGAGTGGAAAGGCCTGTGATGTTCGCGTCCTGTACTTTATCAAAAGCAGAACAAAATTACTCTCAGCTTGAACGGGAGGCCTTAGCAATTATTTATGGCGTAAAAAAATTTCATAAGTATATATATGGTCGAACTTTCATTTTGGTGTCCGATCATCAACCACTAAAAGTCATCTTCAATCCAGATAGAAATATTTCTGTCATGTCAGCCTCTAGAATAATTCGATGGAATGTAATATTGTCAGCATATGATTATAAAATCGAATATAGAAAGGGTTCACAATTGTATGAAGCAGATATGTTGTCTAGGTTACCTTCACCAGGGTCAACAGAAATAGATAGCTCAATCAATTCATTCAATTTATCAAATGAGCTTCCCTTATGTGTTGAAGACATCCGAGAAGTTTCTGGCAAAGACTTTGTTTTAGTCAAAGTTAAGAACATGGTCCAAAGAGGTTGGCCTGATAAATTGAATGATGCTAAACTCAAACCATATTATGTTAAGAGAAATGAACTGTCAATAGAAGAAGGTTGTTTGATGATAGGTTGTAAGGTGGTAATACCAGAAGCCTTGCGCAAAAATGTTTTAGAATTGATTCATGAAAATCATATTGGCATGGTGAGAACAAAAATGTTAGCAAGGTCGATAATTTGGTGGCCAGGGTTACAGAACGATATCGAGACAATGATAACTAATTGTCGAATATGTCAATTGAATCAGAACAATTCCGAAAAATATCTCGTATCATGGCCCAAAACTGAAAATGCATTTCAGAGGGTTCATGTTGACTTCTTCTATCGAAGTGGCATAGCATATTAACTGATTGTTGATAGTAAATCTAAGTGGATGGATATTCATTGTATGTCAAAAGGTTTGAATCTTTCACAAACAGTAGAGAAATTAAAAATTACATTCTCCATGATAGGTTTACCAGAGGTTATTGTGAGTGATAACGGTCCTCCATTCAATTCCACAGAATTTACAAAATTTTGTCAAGTAAATGGAATTAATGTATTAAAATCTCCTCCTTATCACCCACAATCAAATGGAACGGCAGAAAGGCATGTGCAAACTGTAAAATCATCTTTGAATAAGTTTTTATTGCAAAAATCGTCATCAGTTGTAGAACAACAAATCACTAATTTCTTATTCAGTTATAGGAATACACCATCTACCAATACGGGTTTGAGTCCTAATGAAATCATTTTTAAAATGAAGCCGAGAACAAGATTAGATTTATTAACACCAAAAAAAAATAGCGCTATTGTATTCAAAAATTCATTTGATATTGCACTACCTAATGTGTTGTCGGTTGGAGAAAAAGTTTTAGTTGGAAAATTAGGTCCATATGTAAATGATAAATGGAAGGAAGGAGTGATAGTAAAAGTAATAAGTGCTGTCACATATTTAGTAAATGTGGAGGGAAAAATTATGTATAAGCATGTTAATAGTCTGAGAAAATATACCTCAAATCATGAATTGCCAAAGAATGTATTCCCAGTTCCATTGTTACATGAAACACCACCCAGTACCTCTATTACTGAGTCTTCTGTGCCTTCCCCTGACGTACGTGAAAATTCTGAAATGCGACCGTTGTTGCAACCAGAATCACAGCCGGATCAGCATAATACTGATTCTCAGATACCTCAGGCTGAAAGTAACGATATACATGTAAGTTTGAGACGAAGTACTCGTGTTTCTAAGCCTCCTCAGCGTTTAGGTTTCTAGGTATTTTTCTTATATTATGTAGGGGGGGAAATATTGTGTTGGTACTTATTATCACCCTATATGTAATGTATTGGAATTATTATTATACATAGTAGTCACCTATCTAAAAGATGACATGTTTAGTTTAGTCGGTCTTGTATTGTTTCACCGCTTAAGTTGGTTATTAAACATCTCTGAAGAACCTACGAGTTTTAGTTATTACTCCAGCTACACTGTAGAGAGTTATACACAACAGAGACGACTTCTTAGCGGGTATAACGCACACATCTTACAGAACAAGAAACTTCGATTTCGACTATTTTCACACTGTAACCCTGCCGTCAAGCATCTGACATGCATACAGTTGAAGCAAATATGATTGCAGTGACCGTATAGGATGACTCTGATGGGTATATAACGAGTTCGATAGGCAAGTGAAGTAACATCGACTTCATCGGTGTGCACACTCTTTCCCTCTATCCTATCATCTCTCATGTATACTATTGAAGCAAACGACTTCGCGATGCCCATATGAGACGACTTCAAAGCGGATGTGACGCACACAACTTACAGAACAAGAAACTTTGACTACGAATATGTTCACACAGAAACTCTGCGTCTAGCATCTGACATGCATACAGTTAAAGCAGATATGATCGCAGTGACCATATAAAACAACCCTGGAAGATATGTAGAAAGTACAATAGGCAGATGAAGAAACATCGACTTCATCGGAGTGCACTCTATCTCTCTATCCTATGATCTCACATGGATACTATTGGAGCAGACGAAATCGCAATGCACATATGAGACGACTTCTAAGCGGGTATAACGCACACAACTCGCCGAACAAGAAACTTCGACTTCAAATATGATCGAACTGAAACTCTGCAGTCTGACATCTGACATGCATACTGTTGAAGCAGATACGATGACAGTGACCGTATTAGACGACTTTGGATGGTATTTAACGGGTAAAATGGGCAAATGAGAATACATCGACTTTATCGTCGTACACACTATATATCTCTATCCTATCACCTCACATGAACACTTCTGAAGCAGACCAGTTTGCATGGACCATATGAGACGATTTTCAAGCGAGTATAACGCAGACGATTCGCAGAACAAGAAACTTCGACTTCGACTATGTTCACACTGATACGCTGTAGTCTAGCATCTGACATGCATACAATTGAAGCAGATACGATTGCAGACGACTTTGGAGGGTATATAGCTAGTACAACAGGCAAATGGGGATACATCGACTTCATAGTCGTACACACTATATCTCTCTATTCTATCATCTCACATGGACACTATTGAAGCAGACTAGTTGGTATCGACCATATGAGACGACTTTCTAGCGAGTATAACGCACACAGCTTGCAGAACAAAAAACATCGACTTCGACCATGTTTACATTGTAATGCTCTGTACAGATGACAGCTTTTCGCATTTCAGCTTATAGCGCTTCGGATTTTGATTGGTCACAATTAATACTCATAATAACAGAAAGTTCGTTTCAAGGTCAATAAGCGAAAAATGTTCAAACATTCAAAACATTTTATAAAAAAAAGCCGATATTTGTCTAGTGTAACCTTAAAATAGTGAATGTGAACAGTTCGCGCTTCATTATTCATCTTTCCGCAGTAAGTTTTAAGCTGTCATCTGTACCCACCATAACTCTGCAGTCAAGCATCTGACATGCATACAGTTGAAGCAGAAATGATCGCAGTGACCATATGAGACGACTCTGGAGGGTATATAGCAAGTACAATAGGCAGATGAAGATACATCGACTTCATCGGTGTGCACACTCTATCTCTGTATTCTATCATCTCACATGGATACTATTGAAGCAGACGAGTTCGCAATGGCCCTATGAGACGACTTTCAAGCGGGTATATTGCACACAACTTGTGTGGATACTATCAAAGCAGACGAGTTCGCTATGCTCATATGAGACGACTTCCAAGCGGGTATAACGCACACAACATGCAGAACAAGAAACTTCGACTCCGACTATGTTCACACTGTAACTCTGCAGTCTAGCATCTGACATGCATATGCATACAGTTGATGCAGGAACGATAACAGTGACCGTATAAAACGACTTTGAAGGAATAATAACGGGTACAATAGGCGAATGGGGACACATCGACTTCATCGTCTTACACACAATATATCCCTATCCTTTCATCTCACATGGACAAAATCGGAGCAGACAAGCTCGCAATGACCATACAAGACGACTTCCAAGCAGGTATAACAAACACAGCTTGCAGAATAAGAAACTTCGACTTCGACCATGTTCACACAGTCGAGCATCTGACATATATATAAAGTTGATGCAGATACGATCGCAATGACCATATGAGACGCCTTTGAAGGGTATAAAGCGAGTACAACAGGCAAATGGAGATACATCGACTCCATCGTAGTACTTATTTTATCTCTCTATCCTATCATCTCACATGGACACTATTGATGCAGACAAGCTCGCATTGAGCCTATAAGACGACTTCCGAGAGGGTATATCGCACACAGCTTGCAGAACAAGAAATTTCGACTTTGACCATGTTTACACTGTAACTCTGCAGTCTAGAATCTGACATGCATACAGTTGGAGCAGATACGATGGCAGTGACCGTATAAGACGACTTTGAAGGGTATATAACGAGAACAATTGGCAAATGAAGATACATCGACTTCATCGTCGTGCACACTATATCTCTTTTTCCTATCATCTCACATGGCCCTTATTGAAGCACACGAATTTGCATTGAGCTTATAAGACGACTTCTGAGCAGATATATCGCACACAGCTTGCAGAACAAAGAATTCGACTTCGACTATGTTCACACTGTAACTCTGCAGACTAGCATCTGACATGCATACAGTTGAAGTAGATACCATTGCAGTGACCGTATGAGACGGCTCTGAAGGGTATATAACGAGTACAATAAGCAAACGAAGATACATCGACTTCTTCGTTTTGCACACTATATCTCTCTATCCTATCATCTCACATGGATACTATTGAAGCAAACGAGTCCGCAAAGCCCATATGAGACGACTTCTGAGCGCGTATAACGCACACAACTTACAGAACAAGAAACTTCGATTTCGACTATGTTTACACCATAACTCTGCAGTCTAGCATCTGACTTGCATACAGTTGAAGTAGATATGATTGCAGTGACCGTATAAGATGACTTTGAAGGGTATTTCACGGGTTCAATAGGCAAATGAAGATACACCAACTTCATCGTTGTGCACACTATATCTCTCCATTCTATCATCTCACATGGATACTATTGAAGCAAACGAGTTCGAAATGCCCATATGAGACGACTTCTAAGCGAGTATAACGCACACAACTTACAGAACAAGAAACTTCGATTTCGACTATTTTTACACTGAAACTCTGCCGTCTAGCATCTGACATGCATACAGTTGATGCAGATACGATGGCAGTGACCGTATAGGATGACTCTGAAGGGTATATAACGAGTTCGATAGGCAAATGAAGTAACATCGACTTCATCGGTGTGCACACTATATCTCTCTATCCTATCATCTCACATGGATACTATTGGAGCAAACGAGTTCGCAATGCCCATATGAGACGACTTCTGAGCGCGTATAACGCACACAACTCACAGAACAAGAAACTTCGATTTCGACTATGTTCACACAATAACTCTGCGTCTAGCTTCTGACATGCATACAGTTGAAGCAGATTTGATCGCAGTGACCATATAAGACATCTCTGGAGGATATGTAGAAAGTACAATAGGCAGATGAAGATACATCGACTTCATCGGAGTGCACTCTATCTCTCTATCCTATAATCTCACATGGATACTATTGAAGCAGACGAAAACGCAATGCACATATGAGACGACTTGTAAACGGGTATAACGCACACAACTCGCAGAACAAGAAACTTCGACTTCAAATATAATCGAACTGAAACTCTGCAACATCGACTCCATCGTAGTACAAACAGATAAATTATATCTCTCTATCCTATCATCTCACATGGACACTATTGATGCAGACAAGTCCGCATTGAGCCTAAAAGACGACTTCCGAGAGGGTATGTCGCACACAGCTTGCAGAACAAGAAATTTCGACTTTGACCATGTTTACACTGTAACTCTGCAGTCTAGAATCTGACATGCATACAGTTGAAGCAGATACGATGGCAGTGACCGTATAAGACGACTTTGAAGGGTATATAACGAGAACAATTGGCAAATGAAGATACATCGACTTCTTCGTCGTGCACACTATATCTCTTTTTCCTATCATCTCACATGGCTCTTATTGGAGCACACGAATTTGCATTGAGCTTATAAGACGACTTCTGAGCAGATATATCGCACACAGCTTGCAGAACAAGAGAATTCGACTTCGACTATGTTCACACTGTAACTCTGCAGACTAGCATCTGACATGCATACAGTTGAAGTAGATACCATTGCAGTGTCCGTATAAGACGGCTCTGAGCGGTATATAACGAGTACAAGATACATCGACTTCTTCGTTTTGCACACTATATCTCTCTATCCTATCATCTCACATGGATACTATTGAAGCAAACGAGTCTGCAAAGCCCATATGAGACGACTTCTGAGCGCGTATAACGCACACAACTTACAGAACAGGAAACTTCGATTTCGACTATGTTTACACCATAACTCTGCAGTCTAGCATCTGACTTGCATACAGTTGAAGCAGATATGATTGCAGTGACCGTATGAGATGTTTTTGAAGAGTATATTACGGGTACAATAGGCAAATGAAGATACACCAACTTCATCGTTATGCACACTATATCTCTCCATCCTATCATCTCACATGGATACTATTGGAGCAAACGAGTTCGCAATGCCCATATGAGACGACTTTCAAGCGGGTATAACGCACACAACTTACAGAACAAGAAACTTTGATTTCGACTATTTTCACACTGAAACTCTGCCGTCTAGCATCTGACATGCATACAGTTGATGCATATACGATGGCAGTGACCGTATAGGATGACTCTGGAGGGTATATAACGAGTTCGATAGGCAAATGAAGTAACATCGACTTCATCGGTGTGCACACTATATCTCTCTATCCTATCATCTCACATGGATACTATTGGAGCAAACGAGTTCGCAATGCCCATATGAGACGACTTCTGAGCGCGTATAACGCACACAACTTACAGAACAAGAAACTTCGATTTCGACTATGTTCACATTATAACTCTGCGTCTAGCTTCTGACATGCATACAGTTGAAGCAGATATGATCGCATTGATCATATAAGACAACTCTGGAGGATATGTAGAAAGTACAATAGGCAGATGAAGATACATCGACTTCATCGGAGTGCACTCTATCTCTCTATCCTATAATCTCACATGGATACTATTGAAGCAGACGAAATCGCAATGCACATATGAGACGACTTCTTAGCGGGTATAACGCACACAACTCGCAGAACAAGGAACTTCGACTTCAAATATGTTCGAACTGAAACTCTGCAGTCTAGCATCTGACATGCATACAGTTGAAGCAGATACGATGGCAGTGACCGTATAAGACAACTTCGAAGGGTATATAACGAGTACAATAGGCAAATGAGGATACATCGACTTTATCGTCGTACACACTATATATCTCTATCCTATCACCTCACATGAACACTTCTGAAGCAGACCAGTTTGCATGGACCATATGAGACGACTTTCAAGCAAGTATAACGCACACGATTCGCAGAACAAGAAACTTCGACTTCGACTATGTTCACACTGATACGCTGTAGTCTAGCATCTGACATGCATACAATTGAAGCAGATACGATTACAGTGACCGTATAAGACGACTTTGGAGGGTATATAACGAGTACAATAGGCGAATGAAGATACATCGACTTCATCGTTGTGCACACTATCCTATCATCTTACATTGACACTATTGAAGCAGACAAGTTTGCATTGACCATATGAGACGACTTTCAAGCGGGTATAACGCACACAGCTCGCGAAACAAGACCTTTCGACTTTGGGTATGTTTATACTGTAACTCTGCAGTCCAGCATCTGACATGCATACAGTTGAAGCAGATACGATGGCAGTGACTGTATGAGACGTTTTTGAAGGGTATAAAACGAGGACAAGAGGCAAATGGAGAAACATCGACTTCATCGTCTCACACACTATATATCTCTATCCTATCATCTCACATGGACACTATTGAAGCAGACAATTCCGCATTGACCATATGAGTCGACTTCTGAGCGGGTATAACGCACACAACTTGCAGAACAAGAAACTTCGACTTCGACTATGTTCACACAGTAACTCTGCTGTCGAACATCTGACATGCATACAGTTGATGCAAGAACGATCGCAGTGACCGTATAAAACGACTCTGAGTGGATTATAACAGGTACAATGTGCGAATGAAGGTACATCGACTTCATCGTTGTGCACACTACATCCCTCTATCCTATCATCCCACATGGACACTATTGAAGCAAACAAAATGACCATACAAGACGACTTCCAAGCAGGTATAACGCACACAGCTTGCAAAACAAGAAACTTCGACTTTGGATATGTTAACACTGTAACTCTGCAGTCTTGAATCTGACATTCATACAGTTGATGCGAATACGATCGCAGTGACCATATAAGACGACTCTGGAGGGTATATAGCAAGTACAACAGGCAAATGGGGATACATCGACTTTTTCGTCGTACACACTATATCTCTCTATAGTATCATCTCACATGGACACTATTGAAGCAGACAAGTTCGTATAGACCACATAAGACGACTTCTAAGCGAGTATAACGCACACAGCTCGCAGAACGAGAAACATCGACTTCGACTATTTTCACATTGTAACTCTGCAGTCAAGCATCTGAGATGCATACAGTTGAAGCAGATACGATGGCAGTGACCGTATAGGACGACTCTGAAGGAAATATAACGAGTTCAATAGGCAAATGAAGTAACATCGACTCCATCGGAGTGCACACTCTATCCCTCTATCCTATCATCTCACATAGATACTATTGAAGTAAACGAGTTCGCAATGCCGATATGAGACAACAAGTATAACGCACACAACCTATAGAACAAGAAACTTTGACTACGACTATGTTTACACAGAAACTCTGCGTCTAGCTCCTGACATGCATACAGTTGAAGCAGATATGATCGCAGTGACCATATAAGACGACTTTGGAGGGTATATAGAAAGTACAATAGGCAGATGAAGATACATCGACTTCACCGGAGTGCACACTTTATCCCTCTATCCTATCATCTCACATAGATACTATTGAAGCAGACGATTTCGCAATTCCGTTATAAAACGACTTCTTAGCATGTATAATGCACACAACTTGCAGAACAAGAAACTTCGACTTCGATTATGTTCACACTGTAACTCTGCAGTCTAGCATCTGACATGCATACAGTTGATGCAGAAACGATTGCAATGACTGTATAAGACGACTTTGAAGGGTCTATAACAGGTACAATAGGCGAATGAAATAACATCGACTGCATCGTTGTGCACACTATATCTCTTCATTCTATCATCCCACATGGCCACTATTGAAGCAGACGAGTTCGCAATGATCATACAAAACGACTCCCAAGCAGGTATCACGCACACGCAGAACAAGAAACCTCGACTTCGACTATGTTTACACTGTGACTCTGCAGTAAAACATCTGGCATGCATACAGATGAAGCAGATACGATGGCAGTGACCGTATAGGACGACTATGAAGGGTATATAACGAGTACAATAGGCAAATGAGGATACATCGACTTCATCGTCGTACACACTATATATCTCTATCCTATCACCTCACATGAACACTTCTGAAGCAGACCAGTTTGCATGGACCATATGAGACGACTTTCAAGCAAGTATAACGCACACGATTCGCAGAACAAGAAACTTCGACTTCGACTATGTTTACACTGAAACGCTGTAGTCTAGCATCTGACATGCATACAGTTGAAGCAGATACGATTGCAGTGACAGTAAAAGACGACTCTGGAGGTATATATTGAGTACAATAGGCGAATGAAGGTACAATGACTTCATCATTGTGCACACTATATCTCCCTATCCTATTATCTTACATTGACACTATTGAAGCAGACAAGTTTGCATTGACCATATAAGACGACTTTCAAGCGATATAACGCACACAGCTCGCGAAACAAGACCTTTCGACTTTGGGTATGTTTTCACTGTATCTCGGCTGTCTAGCATCTGACATGCATGAAGTTGAAGTTGATACGATGGCAGTGACTTTATAAGACGACTCTGAAGGGTATATAACGAAGTCGATAGGCAAATAAAGTTACATCGCCTTCATCGGTGTGCACACTCTATCTCTATCCTATCGTCTCACATGGATACAATTGAAGCAAACGAGTTCGCAATGCCCATATGAGACTACTCCTAAGCGGGTATAACGCACACAACTTGCAGAACAAGAAACTTCGACTTCGAATATCTTTACACTGTAACTCTGCCGTCAAGCATCTGACATGCATACAGTTGGAGCAGATACGATGGCAGTGACTCTATGAGACGATTCTGAAGGGAATATAACAAGTTCGATATACAAATGAAGTTACATCGACTCCATCGGTGTGCACACTCTATCTCTATCCTATCGTCTCACATGGATACTATTGAAGCAGGCGAGTTCGCAATGCCCATATAAGACGACTCCAAAGCGAGTATAACGCACACAACTTGCAGCACAAGAAACTTTGACTACGACTATGTTTACACATGAACTCTGCAGTCTAGCTTCTGACATGCATACAGTTGAAGCAGATATGAATGCAGTGACCATATGAGACGACTTTGGAGGGTATATAGAAAGAACAATAGGCAGATGAAGTTACATCGACATCATCGGTGTGCACACTCTATCTCTCTATCCTATTATCTGACATGGATACTATTGAAGCAGACAAGTTCACGATGCTCATATGAGACGACCTCCAAGCGGGTATAACGCACATAGCTTGCAGAACAAGAAATTTCGGCTTCGACTATGTTCACACTGTATTTCTGCAAACATGCATATGCATACAGTTGATGCAGGAACGATAACAGTGACCGTATGAGACGACTCTGAAGAAATTATAACGGGTACAATAGGCAAATGGGGATATATCGACTTCATCGTCTTACACACTATATATCCTCATCCTATCATCTAACATGGACAAAATTGAAGCAGACAAGCTCGCAATGACCAAACAAGAAGAATTCGAAGCAGGTATATCGAACACAGCTTGCAGAACCAGAAACTTCGACTTCGACCATGTTTACACTGTAACTCTGCGGTCTAGCATCTGACATGTATAGAGTCGACGCAGATACGATCGCAATGACCATATAAGACGACTTTGAAGGGTATATAGCGAGTACAACAGGCAAATGGGGATACATCGACTTCATCGTAGTACACATTATATCTATCTATCCTATCATCTCACATGGACACTATTGATGCGACAAGTTCGCATTGAGCCTATAAGACGACTTCCGTGCGGGTATATCGCACACAGCTTGCAGAACAGGAAACTTCGTCTTTGACTATGTTCACACTGTAACTCTGCAGTCTAGAATCTGACATACAAACATTTGAAACAGATACGATGACAGTGACCGTATAAGACGACTTTGACGGGTATATAACGAGAACAATTGGCAAATGAAGATACATCGACATCATCGTCGTGCACACTTTATCTCTCTTTTCTAACATCTCACATGGATCCTATTGAAGGAGACAAGTTCGCATTGTGCCTATAGGACGACTTCCGATCGGGTATATCGCACACAGCTTGCAGAACAAGAAACTCCGACTTCGACTATGTTTACACTGTTACTCTGCAGACAAGCATCTGACATGCATACATTTGAAGCAGATATCATTGCAGTGAACGTATAAGACGACTTCGAACGTTATATAACGAGTTGAATAGGCAAATGAAGATACATCGACTTCTTTGTTCTGCACACTATATCTTTATCCTATCATATTACATTGACACTATTGAAGCAGACAAGTTTGCATTGACCATATAAGACGACTTCCAAACGGGTATAACGCATACAGTTCGCAGAACAAGAAACTTCGATTTCGACTATGTTTACACTGTAACTCGGCAGTCTATCAACTAAAATGCATACAGTTGATGCAGGAACGATTGCAGTGACCGTATAGGACGACTTTGAAGAGAATATAACGAGTTCAATAGGCAAATGAAGTAACATCGACTGAATCGGAGTGCACACTCTATCCCTTTATCCTATCATCTCACATAGATACTATCGAAGTAGACGATTTTGCAATGCCCTTATGAAACGACTTCTGAGCATGTATAACGCACACAACTTGCAGAACAAGAAACTGAGACTTCTACTATGTTCACACTGCGGTCTAGCATCTGACATGTATAGCGTTGATGCAGATACGATCGCAATGGCCATATAAGACGACTTTGAAGGGTATAGAGCGAGTACAACAGGCAAATGGGGATACATCGACTTCATCGTAGTAAACATTATATCTATCTATCCTATCATCTCACATGGACACTATTGATGCGACAAGTTCGCATTGAGCCTATAAGACGACTTCCGTGCGGGTATATCGCACACAGCTTGCAGAACAGAAAACTTCGTCTTTGACTATGTTTACACTGTAACTCTGCAGTCTAGAATCTGAAATACATACATTTGAAGCAGATACGATGACAGTGACCGTATAAGACGACTTTGACGGGTATATAACGAGAACAATTGGCAAATGAAGATACATCGACATCATCGTCGTGCACACTTTATCTCTCTCACATGTATCCTATTGAAGGAGACAAGTTCGCATTGAGCCTATAAGACGACTTCCGTGCGGGTATATCGCACACAGCTTGCAGAACAAGAAACTCCGACTTCGACTATGTTTACACTGTTACTCTGCAGACAAGCATCTGACATGCATACAGTTGAAGCAGATATCATTGCAGTGAACGAATAAGACGACTTCGGAGGTTATATAACGAGTAGAATAGGCAAATGGAGATACATCGACTTCTTCGTTCTGCACAGTATATCTCTATCCTATCATATTACATTGATACTATTGAAGCAGACAAGTTTGCATTGACCATATTAGACGACTTCCGAACGGGTATAACGCATACAGTTCGCAGAACAAGAAACTTCGATTTCGACTATGTTTACACTGTAACTCGGCAGTCTAGCATCTGACATGCATACAGTTGATGCAGGAACGATTGCAGAGACCGTATAGGACGTATTTGAAGGCAATATAACGAGTTCAATAGGCAAATGAAGTAACATCGACTGAATCGGAGTGCACACTCTATCCCTCTATCCTATCATCTCACATAGATACTATTGAAGTAGACGATTTTGCAATGCCCTTATGAAACGACTGCTAAGCATGTATAACGCACACAACTTGCAGAACAAGAAACTTTGACTTCGACTATGTTCACACTGTAACTCGGCAGTGTAGCAGCTGACATGCATACAGTTGATGCAGGAACGATTGCAGTGACCGTATAATACGACTTTGGAGGGATTATAACAGGTACAATAGGCGAATGAAGTTACTTCGACTTCATCGTTGTGCACACTATATCTCTTCATTCTATCATCCCAAATGGACACTATTGAAGCGGACGAGTTCGCAATGACCATACAAAACGACTCCCAAGCAGGTATTACGCACACAGCTTGCAGAACGAGAAACCTCGACTTCGACTATGTTTACACTGTGACTCTGGCATGCATACAGATGAAGCAGATACGACTGCAGTGACCATATAAGACGACTTTGGAGGGTATATAGCGAGTACAACAGGCAAATGGAGATATATCGACTTCATCGTTGTGCACCCTATATATCTCTATCCTATCATACCACATGGACACTATTGAAGCAGAAATGTTCTCATTGACCATAAAAGACGACTTCCAAACGGGAATAACTCACACAGCTTGCAGAACAAGAAACTTCTATTTCGACCATGTTTACACTGTAACTCTGACATGTATAGAGTTGACGCAGATACGATTGCAATGACCATATAAGACGACTTTTGAGGGTCTATAGCGAGTCCAACAGGCGAATGGAGATACATCGACTTCATCGTCGTACACACTATATCTCTCTATCCTATCATCTCACATGGACACTATTGAAGCAGACTAGTTGGAATTGACCATATGAGACGACTTTCAAGCGAGTATAACGCACACAGCTTGCAGAACAAAAAACATCGACTGGTCGATGTTTACATTGTAACCCTGCAGTCAAGCATCTGACATGCATACAGTTGAAGCAGAAATGATCGCAGTGACCAATATGAGACGACTTTGGAGGGTATAGAGCAAGTACAATAGGCAGATGGAGATACATCGACTTCACCGGTGTGCACACTCTATCTCTGTATTCTATCATCTCACATAACTACTATCGAAGCAGACGATTTTGCAATGGCCCTATGAGACGACTTTCAAGCGGGTATATTGCACACAACTTGCAGAACGAGAAACTCCGACTTCGACCATGTTTACACTGTAACTCTGCAGTCTAGCATCTGACATGTATACAGTTGACGCAGATACGATCGCAATGACCATATGAGACGACTTTGAAGGGTATATATCGAATACAACAGGCAAATGGGGATACATCGACTTCATCGTCGTTCACACCATATCGGTCAATACTATCATCTCACATGGATACTATTGAAGCAGAACGAGTTCGCAACGCTCATTTGAGACGAATTCTGAGCGGGTTTAATGCACACAACATGCAGAACAAGAAACTTCGACGCCGACTATGTTCACACTGTAACTTTGCAGTCTAGCATCTGAAATGCATATGCATACAGTTGATGAAGGAAGTGTAGTGCGATTCGTTTGTTTACTTTATTACGAAAGTATAAAGGTAAATTGACGGGTAGCAATACAGCTTGATCAGCGTGGATATACTTATATTAATATAAATTGTTATTATAATATTGCATGCCAGTATCTAGGACACGATCGTGCCACTTCTATTCGAACCATGTAAGAAGCAGTACATTGAATATACGTGTATGTATTCCGGAATAGACCTCTTATTTCTGTACACCATATGACCCATTACATGGCGATCCTGCCTGTTTTCCAAAGTGAAAAGTGAAAAAGTTGCTGATCAGAAATATGGGAACGACTAACTCAAAACACCAGGAAGTAACCGATTCTGGCGTCGTGAACTCGAACTTCATCGTGGAAGAAAGCAGCATCCGAGTAGGAACAGAGGTGAAAATTCTTCTATACATCATTGTGGCAATAATGTTATTGCAGTTGGGAATGAAAATATATAAGGCGTATAGAAGAGATATGAAGAGGAAGATCAGAAGAAGTATGGCAGCCATCGAGGTATAGAATTATAAACATTGAACAGTCATCTTAAATATCAGTGTCACCTGCCTGAGAGTGAACAGTGACTGAAAAGTTGTCAGTTAAGTGAAGTTCCGTGTTTCATCGAGGGTGTGTTTTGCTCAAAATGGAAATCACTCATCATAGACGTCGCGACGTCGCAGCCTACCTAGGAGCCTTTGGTATACGGTGCTGACAAGGCATTTCTTGCGAAACCAAATGTTCGCATAACTATCAACATGGACTTCGTATTCGTAAGTTGTTAAACGTTTTTGGTGTCAGAGTAATGACTTTTGTTTCAATTACGTATCAGCACTTTTCATTCGCTTGTTATTAATAAATGTTTGATTTGAATAATTGAATGATAACAAAATTTCATGAATATGTGACACTTTTACTGTTAGCGAAATCATCGAAAATCTTCAATGTTCTATTTCGCAACAAACAATTTATAATTATTTTTAAGGTAGAAAAACATTTGCAATTGCTGAATAATGATATGTTCAATATTATATTATGTAGGTGTCAATGTAGTGGTTATCGTTCACAAATTTTGCCCCTGATTCGCAATTATATCCTCTTTGATGAGAACCACTTGGGAAGAGATTTTTCCTAAACTATCTGCAATTAAACAAGATGTTTTGAATGAATCGAAACGTGTTTTGAAAAAACAAGTACCCAAGAGTGAAACAGTTAGGGAAGAAGTAAAGAATAACTTGTTCAATTTATTCAATAAGTTTACGCAATCCTTAGCTCTTTCATGAAACTCTTTGACCGAGCAACAAAAACTTGCCGCTAAAAAACTTTTTCCAACGATAAGAGACAAGGTTATACGATCTTTTCAAGTTCTTGGTGCTAAGTACCGAGTACCAACATCTTGTATCGAATCCATTAACGTAAATATTCTTGAGGACGACACTGAAGAAGAAGAAGAAGACGAAGGCACAATGCCAACGTCAACAATAGAATTTTTCAATGTCGCGAGCAAAATTTTGCCAAATGAATTTGATGGTTCGCACGAAAAGTTGCAATCATTTTTAGACTCCTTGTCACTTCTCCAGTCAATTTCGGCAGATCATGCTGAAAATGCCGTGGCTTTCGTCAAGACCCGCCTGTCTGGTAAGGCTAGAGATCTCATCACCCAGGATGATGTTTCTTTAGAAAGCATCGTCGATAAGATCAAGAGAGGTATTAGGGGTGAAAATTCAAAATTAGCAGCTGCGAAATTGTTGGCCCTGAAACAAAATTCGAAAGATTCTGTGAAGTATGCCTCAGAAATTGAATCTCTCTCAGCTAGTTTAAAACGAGCATACATAAGTGAAGGTGTGCCAGCATCAGTAGCGGATTCGTACACTACTGATACGACAGTAAATTCAATCGTGAAGAACACTTCTTCTGATAGAATAAAAATAATAATGGAAGCTGGTAGTTTCGCTTCGTATCAGGAAGCGATCACCAAATTCGTAAATACCATTTCCGATACTACAGTACAATCTAATCAGGTACTTCATATGAGACAAAATTTTAGACAAAATCATAGAAGATTCAATAATAATAATGCCGGGCATCATTTCCGTGGAAGAGGTCAAAATCGATATCAAAATAACAATAACAGTACTGGGCAATATGGCAGGGCACGAAGAAAGTTTAACTCAAATAATTATGCGAATAATTATAACCGTAGTAGTTATAGGGGTAGTAAGAATTACCATGCAGTAAGATCGTATGAAACAGAGCCGGACCAGGGAAACGGCTCTGGCCCCCAACAAACTCGGGTGGGGGAAATATAAAAATATTCAATGTCGATTTATCACTTTCGAATTTTGTTATGTTCAAAACTGAAATGACAGGAAATGAGAGAGTTTTACTTATCTTAGATACAGGAGCTGACATATCCCTGTTCAAGCGTACCAAAATTAATTTTGATCAGATGGTAGATAGATCTACTGCTAGCAAAATCAAAGGTGTGACTGATGGACTTATCACTTCATTGGGTACCACAAAAACTATAATTTTTATCGACGGTTGTCAAATAGAACATAATTTCCACTTAGTTGAAGATGATTTTCCAATTCCCGCAGATGGAATACTAGGAAGAGATTTTATAGCAAAATATAAATGTAACTTGAATTATGCAACATGGACAATGACTTTCAACTTACATCGAAGAGTTGTAAATGTCCCAATATATGATAGTCCTGAAGATGACATTTTAATCATTCCGCCAAGATGTGGAGTTATTAGACATGTAAGGAAATTACAATCACTGAAACAAGATGCTTTGGTATTAGATCAAGAATTAGCTAATGGTGTTTATGTAGCCAGGACAATAGTGTCTAGTCAATATCCTCTCATTAGAATATTAAACACAACATTCGAAAGTGTTATTTTGAAAAATTATGATATCAAAACTACTGATTAAGATCAATTTTTTATTTACCGAATAGAAACCACAACTGACAACAGACAATCAGCTCTGATTAAACAACTGAATCAGGATATTCCTGAATTCATTAAAGATGATATGGTCAAATTATGCGAAGAATTTGCTGATATTTTTGCCTTAAAATCGGATAAGATAACAGTAAATAATTTTTACAAACAAAAATTGAAAACTACGGACAACACACCTGTTAACATAAAAAATTATCGAACTCCCAAATTCCAAAGAGACGAAATTAATCGACTAATTGATGATATGATTAAAAACGATATTATAGAGCCCTCAGCATCGGAATACGATAGCCCTGTGCTGTTGGTGCCGAAAAAATCGACCGATGGAGAGAAGAAATGGCGTCTAGTAGTAGATTTTCGTCAACTCAATAAAAAACTAGTGACGGATAAATTTCCACTACCAAGGATAGATGATATATTAGATCAACTAGGCCGAGCTAAATGGTTTTCTGTCATTGACCTAATTTCTGGATTTCATCAAATTCAATTAGAAGAGGAATCACGAGATTTAACATCATTTACAGTTGACAAAGGTCCTTTTAGGTTCACAAGATTACCTTTTGGATTAGCTGTAAGTCCAAATAGTTTTCAGCGTATGATGTCCATAGCATTTTCAGGGGTCACTCCCGAGAAAGCATTTCTCTATATGGATGATCTAATAGTGATTGGGTGCTCAAAAAATCATCATTTGAAAAATCTTAGGGATGTTTTCCATACATGCAGGAAGTTTAATCTCAAACTCAATCCTGAAAAATGCAGGTTCTTCAGGAAAGAGGTCACTTACCTTGGCCATAAAATTACAGATAGAGGTATTTTGCCAGATGATTCCAAATACGATACAATTAGAAACTATCCTGTGCCACAAGACGCAGACGCAGTGAAACGATTCGTTGCTTTTTGTAATTATTATCGGAGATTCATTCCATTCTTTGCAGATATAACTTTGCCACTAAATAAATTAACTAGAAAAACGTCTAATTTCAACTGGACTGATGATTGTCAAAAATCCTTCGAAACTTTGAAAAACGCCCTAATAAGTCCACAAATTTTACGATATCCCGATTTCTCGAAACCTTTTATCCTAACAACGGATGCAGCAAAAGATGCATGCGGGGCAGTTTTATCACAAAATTTCGATGGACAAGATATGCCAATATATTTTGCATCTAGGTCATTCACTAGGGGTGAATCACATAAATCAACCATCGAAAAAGAATAAGCAGCAATTCATTGGGCCATTAAATATTTTAAACCATATCTGTATGGACAAAAGTTTATCGTGAAATCGGATCACAGACCTTTGATTCATCTATTTTCTATGAAAGACCCATCTTCAAAATTGACCCGAATGCGTTTAGATTTAGAAGAATTCAATTTCGAAATTCAATACATAAAGGGCAAAGATAATGTTGGCGCAGATGCCCTGTCAAGAATAAATATAGATCAACTGAAGGAAATTAACGAAACGGCTTATCAGGTTCTTGCAGTTACAAGAGCTATGACCAGGAACCAAAATAGCGAAATTGACAACATTCAAAAAGTAGAAACATCCCTGCAAAATTTTGATCAGCCAGCACAACCCAAAATATACGAATCATCTGATGATTCACACAACTTGAAATTGCCAAATTTGAAATTTTATATCAGATCATCATATCTAAGGATATCGATTGGTAATAAAAGAGAAAGCGCGCAACAATCGATTCAGATCGTTGATGACAATTTTTCTTCAGAGAAAATATTGTCTACGCTAGAAAATATGGCGGACGATTATGGATATGATAAAAATAAATTGAGAATTGATGATGAAATTTTTAATAGGTGCACCGTACATGAATTCAAAGAAATAGGCCAGAAAATTTTGAAAAAAACTGATAGTAGTACTACATATACCACCGATACTAGTCAAAGATGAAGAAAAGCGCGACGAATTATTGAAAATATATCAGGACGATCCACTTTCAGGAGGACACTGCGGTCAGAAACGACTTCTGAAAAAATTGAGAGTTTCCTATAGATGGAAAAATATGTCAAGAGATGTATACCATTATGTTGAGTCTTGTAGCAAATGTCAAAAGAATAAGAACAAATCAGGTCATTCGGAACCTTTCACTATTACACCCACCCCTCAAAAAGCATTCGATATTGTTTGCATAGATACAATAGGACCATTTCCGAAAAGCAACTCTGGAAATAAATACGCCGTAACTCTACAATGCGAACTGACCAAATACGTGGTGATAATACCAATTCCAAATAAAGAAGCAAGAACAATAGCAAAAGCAATTTTTGAGAAATTCATAATTATCTACGGTCCCATGAGAGAGATCCGAACAGACATGGGAACTGAATATAAAAATCAAATTTTAGGTAACCTCATGAAACTATTAGGAATTGATCATAAGATATCAACTGCGTATCATAGTCAAAGCATTGGTGGTTGCGAAAGAAATCATCGAGTCCTCAATGAGTATATACGAATGTATATCAACGAAGAGCGGTCTGATTGGGATGAGTGGATGAGCTATTACACATTTTGTTACAACACAACCCCAAGTTCTTACCATAATTATACACCATTTGAACTTGTTTTTGCCAAAAAAGCAGTATTACTTGAATTATTGCCAGGAGCTCGTGTAGATCCCCTGTATAACGTGGATGCATATGATCAGGAAATACGATATAGATTACAAATTACGCAAGCAAGAGCCAAAGAGTATCTTGAAAAAGCTAAGCTAGAGCGTAAACTTCGGTTTGATAAGAAAGCTGCAGCAATCAAACTGAAGGCCGGCGATCTCGTTATTGTTTCAAATGAGAACAGAAATAAGTTCGATCCTTGGTACAAAGGTCCTTTCACAGTGGTATCCTGCGAGGGTCCAAATTGTACAGTCAGGGACGAAATGGGTAAAGAGATGACAATACACAAAAATAGAATTCAGATTTATCATGAAAATAAAAAATGAACATTGTATCAACTATTTATATATAAGTCATTTTCATCGAGGAGATTCTAATGTGCTTAGAACTTTTTGTTATTTATTAAGGTACTGATATTATATTATAGTAGACGTCTACTCATATAGTTAGCCTAGGTTAGGGCAAAACAGGCACCTATGTTATTGTATTCATATTCATACGCATTGAGCAAATTTGCTTATTAATCATTCGGCGTTATATTATAGTAGAGTAGTAATTTTTTCTTGGGGCTCAAGGGGTCATTGTGACTGTGTTTCATGCTTCTGCAGGTATTTTTATGAAGGGAATACATTTTAATAATCTCTAGTGGATTATAAATAAATTTGTTATAGGTTTCAGTGGGTTTCACGATTTCTGTATATTTAATGAATAATGCACTCGATTTTGACAGGATCCTCTAAGATACCCAACTGTATAGAATGTCCTTCATTAATGGCCAAAATGAAGTCCATTCTCTCGGAAGGGAAGGTGAAGTGCGATTCGTTTGTTTACTTTATTACGAAAGTATAAAGGTGAATTGACGGGTAGCAATACAGCTTGATCAGCGTGGATATACTTATATTAATATAAATTGTTATTATAATATTGCATGCCAGTATCTAGGACACGATCATGCCACTTCTATTCGAACCATGTAAGAAGCAGTACATTGAATATACGTGTATGTATTCCGGAATAGACCTTTTATTCCTGTACACCATATGACCCATTACAAAGAAACTCCGACTTCGACTATGTTTACACTGTTACTCTGCAGACAAGCATCTGACATGCATACAGTTGAAGCAGATATCATTGCAGTGAACGTATAAGACGACTTCGAAGGTTATATAACGAGTAGAATAGGCAAATGAAGATACATCGACTTCTTCGTTCTGCACACTATATCTTTATCCTATCATATTACATTGACACTATTGAAGCAGACAAGTTTGTATTGACCATATAAAACGACTTCCAAACGGGTATAACGCATACAGTTCGCAGAACAAGAAACTTCGATTTCGACTATGTTTACACTGTAACTCGGCAGTCTAGCATCTGAAATGCATACAGTTGATGCAGGAACGATCGCAGTGACCGTATAGGACGACTTTGAAGGGAATATAACGAGTTCAATAGGCAAATGGAGTAACATCGACTGAATCGGAGCGCACACTCTATTCCTCTATCCTATCATCTCACATAGATACTATTGAAGTAGACGATTTCGCAATGCCCTTATGAAACGACTGCTAAGCATGTATAACGCACACAACTTGCAGAACAAGAAACTGAGACTTCTACTATGTTCACACTGTAACTCGGCAGTCTAGCAGCTGACATGCATACAGTTGATGCAGAAACAATTGCAGTGACCGTATAAGACGACTTTGAAGGAATTATAACAGGTACAATAGGCGAATGAAGTTACTTCGACTTCATCGTTGTGCACACTATATCCCTTCATTCTATCATCCCACATGGACAGTATTGAAGCAGACGAGTTCGCAATGACCATACAAAACGACTCCCAAGCAGGTGTTACGCACACAGCTTGCGGAACAAGGAACCTCGACTTCGACTATGTTTACACTGTGACTCTGCAGTTTAACATCTTGCATGCATACAGATGAAGCAGATACGACTGCAGTGACCATATAAGACGACTTTGGAGGGTATATAGCGAGTACAACAGGCAAATGGAGATATATCGACCTGCACCCTATATCTCTCTATCCTATCATCACACATGGACACTATTGAAGCAGAAATGTTCTCATTGACCATATAAGACGACTTCCAAGCGGGTATTACTCACACAGCTTGCAGAACAAGAAACTTTGACTTCGACCATGTTTACACTGTAACTCTGCAGTCTATTATCTGACATGTATAGAGTTGACGCAGATACGACTGCAGTGACCATATAAGACGACTCTGAAGGGTATATAGCGAGTACAACAGGCAAATGGAGATATATCGACTTCATCGTTGTGCACCCTATATCTCTCTATCCTATCATCACACATGGACACTATTGAAGCAGAAATGTTCTCATTGACCATATAAGACGACTCCCAAGCGGGTATTACTCACACAGCTTGCAGAACAAGAAATTTTGACTTCGACCATGTTTACACTGTAACTCTGACATGTATAGAGTTGACGCAGATACGATTGCAATGACCATATAAGACGACTTTGAAGGGTCTATAGCGAGTCCAACAGGCGAATGGAGATACATCGACTTCATCGTCGTACACACTATATCTCTCTCTCTCCTATCATCTCACATGGGCACTATTGAAGCAGACTAGTTGGAATTGACCATATGAGACGACTTTCAAGCGAGTATAACGCACACAGCTTGCAGAACAAAAAACATCGACTGGTCGATGTTTACATTGTAACCCTGCAGTCAAGCATCTGACATGCATACAGTTGAAGCAGAAATGATCGCAGTGACCAATATGAGACGACTTTGGAGGGTATATAGCAAGTACAATAGGCAGATGGAGATACATCGACTTCATCGGTGTGCACACTCTATCTTTGTATTCTATCATCTCACATAACTACTATTGAAGCAGACGATTTTGCAATGGCCCTATGAGACGACTTTCAAGCGGGTATATTGCACACAACTTGCAGAACGAGAAACTCCGACTTCGACCATGTTTACACTGTAACTCTGCAGTCTAGCATCTGACATGTATACAGTTGACGCAGATACGATCGCAATGACCATATGAGACGACTTTGAAGGGTATATATCGAATACAACAGGCAAATGGGGATACATCGACTTCATCGTCGTTCACACCATATCGGTCAATACTATCATCTCACATGGATACTATTGAAGCAGAACGAGTTCGCAACGCTCATTTGAGACGAATTCTGAGCGGGTATAATGCACACAACATGCAGAACAAGAAACTTCGACTCCGACTATGTTCACACTGTAACTTTGCAGTCTAGCATCTGAAATGCATATGCATACAGTTGATGAAGAAACGATAACAGTGACCGTATGAGACGACTTTGAAGGAATTATAACGGGTACAATACAGAATGGAGCCAGTTATATCCAATGATGTTGGCATTGGTGTGCTTTATCTCATCACCGTGCCGCTTGCTTCCCTCAATTCCGATTCGCCTGGGAACACACTCGATCCCCTTCTGAACCTGGGCCTGTTACCTGCCCTGGCAGCTTTAAGCGCGTCCCTAAACGCCGGGCAGCCCATATTCCCTGTCTCATGGCCCTTTTCTTCGCATACCGGGCAGTACTCCTCCCTCTTGCATTCGGTAACCTTGTGGTCCGATTCCCCTCACCTGAAGCAGCTAACCGTCCTATCCGGCCCCCTGCATTGCTCCTTCATATGGCTATAAGCCCAGCATCTTGTGCACCTCGGTACGTATGTCCTCTTCTCCATTCTGCACCTTACAAGGCCTATTCTCACCTCCTTCTTTTGGATGAGGGATTTAGCCATATCTTTTGGTAGCGTTACGGTCACTTCGGCTGTATCATTTCGGAGTGGCCTTACCTCGCCCATCCTACATTCCTCGGTCCACTGTCCCATTTCCCGCTCCAGGGCTTCCCGGACCTCCTCCTTCGAGACATCCCCCTCCATCCCTCTTAGGTGGAAGGTCTCCGTCGGGGTATTTCTGCCGAGTTTCCTGGTTTTTAACGAGCCTTTACCATCTAACGCCTTTTTTATTTCGTTCAAAGCCCCCAGGTCCTTGTCTAGTGTAAGCAGTAAACTCCCGTCCCGCGTCTTCCTTATTCCTTTTATGGCTATTGAATACTATACTTCAATTCCTAATTGAATATATGAAAACTCATTTCGGCAGTGACATATTTATTTATTTTTTATTATCTGACAACACCTTTCATCTATCCCTAAACCTCTTGATACAAAATCATTATCAATACAAGGTGAAATATAATAAGATTATAATTAACAAAATATAACCGACCACTACATAACTCCCCCCTCAGAGATAGCGTTAATAGCAAAAGTTACTCTCTTTACATTTGTAGTGGTTGGTAAAAGGAAACTAGAATCACTCTCTATATATGCAGGCTCGACTCTATCTATGGAGACAGTCCTAATGTTACCATTGACTTTTATACTCAAAGTTTTTTCAAGCCGACTAACAACTTCGAATGACCCCTCATATGGGGATTGAAGAGTTGGAATCTGTCTATCATTTCGCACGAATACATGAGTACATGATTTGAGATCTTCATGAATAAAAATATTTGATCTTGAACATCTTGGACTAGTAATCTGTATTGCTCTGAAAATTCCTCTGAGTTGATTAACTGAATCATCTGGATTCGAAACTGGTGAAGAAAACGAAGTGAAAATTTCTCCAGGTACACGAATAGTTTGACCGTAGACCAATTCAGCAGAAGAACATTTTAAATCATGTTTAACACTTGTGCGAAATCCTAATAAGATAATGGGGAGTTCTTCATACCAATTAACTGTATTTTCTCTTGCGCGCAATGCTGTTTTTAACTGCCTATGGAAACGTTCAACCATACCATTGCTTTGTGGATGGTATGTACTGGTGTGTATTTTGTGGGTTCAATTCAGTGAATAATCTGGGCTCAAATTGCTTACCTTGATCAGTTGTTAGAGTTAGTGGAATACCAAAACGAGAAATATATTGATGAATGAATGTTTTAGCCACAGTACTCGCAGAAGTATCTTTCAAAGGATATGCCTCAGGCCACCTAGTGAAACGGTCAACGATTGTTAACAGATGAGTACATCCATTTGATGGTGGAAGTGGGCCAACAATATCAATATGGATGTGCTCGAACCTACCTGTGTTTGCAGGGAATTTACCAATTTCAGCCTTTGTGTGTCTGTGTACTTTAGATTTCTGGCAGCTGATACAGTTTTTACTCCAAAAACTGATATCTTTGTTCATTGAAGGCCAAAAATACTTAGAAGTTATAAGTTTTCGAGTTGACCTAATGCTAGGATGTGATAGCGAATGAAGAGAATCAAAAACTACTCTCCTAAGAGATTTTGAGACGAATGGCCGACTTTTATTCGTAGATATATCACACCAAATACTTTTATCACAAAGTGGCACTTTTACCTTTGATAATTTGAATGAAGTATTCTGATTTCCATTGCAAATTAACGCTTCAAGTTCAGAATCTGATTATTGAGCATCAAATAAAATGTTGATATCTAGTTTGTTGACATTTATTTCACTTAGTCTAGACAAAGTATCAGCAACAATGTTTTCCTGACCTTCAATATACTGGATATCGGTGGTGAACTGAGCAATAAAATCTAATTGTCTAGATTGCCTGGGACTTCTTTCTGTCTTTGTAAGAATTACTTTAGTTAATGGCCTGTGATCCGTAAAAATTGTAAAATCAGTACCTTCCAAGAAATATCGAAAATGTTTAATAGATAAATATATAGCTAATAATTCTCTGTCAAAGGTTGAATAATTAGTTTCAGTTTTTGATAATTTTTTTGAAAAGAATGCCAAGGGTTCCCACTGATTATTACAATGATTCATTTGTTGCAATACCGAACCAACTGCAGATATTGATGCATCCACTGAGACGCTGATTTTTGCATTTTTCCTTGGATGTACCAACATGGTAGCCGTTGAAATTGATTTTTTGATATTTCCGAATGCTAAGTCGCATTCTGTAGTCCACTCGAAATATTTCTTGTCATTTAAACAAGATTTAGTCAGATTATAAATGGGAATGAGCAATTCTGATAATTTTGGAATGAATCGATTATAATAATTCACCATTCCTATGAAACGTTGAGCTTGTTTCAAATTAACTGGAATTGGAAAATCTATTATAACCTCAATTCTATTCGTACTAGGAAGTACACCATCTGTACTGATTTCGTGACTCAAAAAATTAATTTTATTCACTCCAAAAATACATTTAGACGGATTTATATTCATGCCATAATCTTGAAGTCTATCAAACAACAATTTTAAATGTAACTCGTACTCATCTTCATCTACACTGGCAACTAGCAGATCATCAATATAAACGAATACAAAATTGAGACCACTAACCACTTGATTCATAAAACGTTGAAAAGTTTGGCTCGCATTACGCAATCCAAAGGGCATTCGATTAAATTCAAATAAACCAAAAGGAGTTGTAACAGCTGTTTTGTGAATATCTTCGTCAGCAATTGGTATTTGGTGATAAGCTCTAATTAAATCGATTTTTGTAAAAATTGTGCATCCACTCAAATTCATATTGAACTCCTGAATATGTGGTAGTGGATATCTGTCTGGAATTGTTATGACATTTAACCTTCTATAATCACCACAAGGTCTCCAATCATTCGAATTATTTTTTGGAACCATGTGGAGAGCTGAAGAAGCATGTGATGAAGATGGTCGACGAATACCGACTTCTGTCATGTATTGAAATTCATGTTTAGCAATTTCATGTTTAAAACTATTGAGTCTGCGTGGTTTACAGAATGGTAAAGAGCCAGTAGTGTAGATGTGATGAACAACAGTATGTTTGAGTGGATTATTATAGTTGGGAGCAGCTGTCAAAATAGGATAGTTTTTTAATAATTGAATGTACCTATTGCTGATAGTGAAAATCTTTGGAGAAATCTCATTCGATTCAGTGGCTGTACCATTTGTTGATAATTTTGTTTGTGAATCTAATAATCGTTTATTCTTCAAATCGACAATCAATCCAAATTTCCATAAAAAATCAGCTCCAATAATAGGACGATTAACATCAGCTAGTGTGAACGGGAAAGCAAATTCACGTCTCAAATTAATATCTATTTTCAGTAGTTGAGTACCATAAGTGTTGATGATTGATCCATTGGCAGCTGAGAGTTGAAAATTATTGTTAATTTTTTTATTGTTACTTAATATTTTATGAGGAATAACCGAAATATCAGCTCCTGTATCAACCAAAAACTTCAATCGATTATTTTTATCAAAAATGAAGAGACGACGCACTGAAAGTGATTCAGTCCTTATGCTTGTCGTCAACGCAAAAGGACTTACTTGTTTAAATTCTGATTTGTGCTTGACTCATGATATCTATTCTTGTAATTATATGGTGAAACACATTTTGTTGCTTTTCCACCAAAATTGTTATGATACCAGCATAAAACACCATTGTTATCAAAATTACCATTGGAACGCGAATAACTTCTGTTTCTTCTACGACAGGAACAATCTTTCGAACTTGATCTACCACGACATTGTCTGACAAGTTGTTTCAATTCTGACAACTCTTGTTTTATATTATTATAATCTGATGCCATCGTTGCGAACGAAGTAATAAATTCTTGGGGTAAAGAGTTGTTATTGGATTCATTCTGATGTAATGATGAAATATTATTTTGCACTTGAACGTCCCAAATTTTATCAGCGATATCAGTTAAATCGTTAATTAATGATTTCCCAGATGCTACCAAAGCAATTCGTATTGATTCAGGAAGTTTCCTCATCCATAACTTAATCAAAAGGTTCTTACCAACAGATGTAGAAGTACCAGCCATTATATTCATCGCACGAAAAAACTCTGATGGTCTACGATCGCCCTGCTCGGTATTGGAAAGAAGTTCCTCTAATTTTTTTTCTTCACTAATCGAATGTCGATGAATTAATGTTGATTTCAAGAATGCATACTTATTTTGAGTAGGAGGAGCTTGCAGAACATCCAAAACTGATAAAATAGCTTCTTGAGTTAAAGAAGCAATAACATGGTCGTACTTGGTTTGGTCAGATTTAATTTTTTTTGTAGTAAATTGTGCTTCAGCTTGAATAAACCATGCTTCTGGACAAGCTATCCAGAATTGGGGTAATTTAACGTTTATACTTGCCTCTTCAACGAGAGAGTTTTCCTGGTTTCCTTCAACTGCCCCTGATAACATTATAAAGAAAAATGAGCAGATAAATCAACAATGAAATACAGAAATTCAGATCAGGACGAAAATACTTTTACTTGAAGAACTCTATGGAGACGTAATCAGCGTAATTGATAGCGTTATTATTCTGGAATCGTCTCATGTGGTAATCTTGAGAAACTCAGAAACTTCTGAATTATGATTTGCTTCTTTCTTCGTTGATTCTCCTGGATCAGATTGAATCATATAATGCACAGAAGAGTGCAGAACGTTTCACGACGTTTCACAGCGGGTCCGGATGGAAACTCGTAGCTTGCGAAAATGTCGCTCAGGAATGAAATTTGATAACTTGATAGTTCTTGTCGGGGTCACCAATATTGAATACTATACTTCAATTCCTAATTGAATATATGAAAACTTATTTCGGCAGTGACATATTTATTTATTTTTTATTATCTGACAACACCTTTCATCTATCCCTAAACCTCTTGATACAAAATCATTATCAATACAAGGTGAAATATAATAAGATTATAATTAACAAAATATAACCAACCACTACAATGGCCTTCGCGGCATCAGCACCCCCCCCCACTGCGTTCTTGACCGAGCCAAGGATGTCCCTATAAGTTTTATTGGCGTCACTTATGATGACCCCATATGAATTCCCCTCCCTCCTTCCATTTTGTTGGGGTGTAGTATATATGTCCATCGCAGTGGCTCCTCCATGGAAGATAGATTCTAGCATCTTTCGGAATACCTCCATTTTTATTCCCCTCAGATGGTGCACACATACTCTATCATCATCACTCGTCTCCTTTTTCAGGAGCTCCAGTTTCTCCCACAGATCCCTCGGTGTTCCATCCAGTGGGATTTTCACTATCTTTTTTTTTGTAGTGGTGGCAGTGCCCCTAACATTCGTAATCTGTTCCAGCACGTCCACTCCAGTGCCTGCACGTGCCAGTTCCAGGAACTTATCCTTGTAAAGCTTTTGAATGCTTATTCTCATATCCAGGTCATCAGGTTCGACCAGCACCACCTTAACGCAGGAGTCCTCGGTATCAAGGGGATTTCCCACCCTGATAGCTGTATTTGTATATACCTCTCCCATTTTAGCTTTTCTATGAGCGCAAACTCATCATACTCACTAAGCATCTTCAGGTCCTCCGGGGACTTCAACCTCGAAGCTAAACAGGTGCATATACACGTACATTTGCTTTTGCTTTTGGGCAATTCCTCCGACGTGGCCTCAGGAGCCTCAGCTGCCCCAGTTTTTGGACTGACCGCCCCTTCCGTTAAGAAGGAATTATAACGGGTACACATCGACTTCATCGTCTTACACACAATATATCCCTATCCTATCATCTCACATGGACAAAATCGAAGCAGACAAGCTCGCAATGACCATACAAGACGACTTTTGAGCAGGCATAACAAACACAGCTTGCAGAATAAGAAACTCCGGCTTCGACCATGTGTACACTGTAACTCTGCAGTCTAGCATCTGACATGTATACAGTTGACGCAGATACGACCGCAATGACCATATAAGACGACTTCGAAAAGTATATAGCGAATACAACAGGCAAATGGGGATACATCGACTTCATCGTCGTACACACCATATCGCTCACATGGATACTATTGAAGCAGAACGAGTTCGCAACGCTCATTTGAGACGACTTCTTAGCGGGTATAATGCACACAACATGCAGAACAAGAAACTTCGACTCCGACTATGTTCACACTGTAACTTTGCAGTCTAGCATCTGAAATGCATATGCATACAGTTGATGAAGAAACGATAACAGTGACCGTATGAGACGACTTTGAAGGAATTATAACGGGTACAATAGGCAAATGGGGACACATCGACTTCATCGTCTTACACAAAATATATCCCTATCCTATCATCTCACATGGACAAAATCGAAGCAGACAAGCTCGCAATGACCTTACAAGACGACTTCCAAGCAGGTATAACAAACACAGCTTGCAGAATAAGAAACTTCGATTCGACCATGTTTACACTGTAATTCTACAGTCGAGCATCTGACATATATGGAGTTGACGCAGATACGATCGCAATGACCATATAAGACGACTTTGAAGGGTATAAAGCGAGTACAACAGGCGAATGGGGATACATCGACTCCATGATAGTACACATTATATCCCTCCATCCTATCATCTCACATGGACACTATCGATGCAGACAAGTTCGCATCGAGCCTATAAGACGACTTCCGAGAGGGTTTATCGCACACAGCTTGCAGAACAAGAAATTTCGACTTCGACCATGTTTACACTGTAACTCTGCAGTCTAGAATCTGACATGCATACAGTTGAAGCAGATACGATGACAGTGACCGTATAAGACGACTTTGAAGGGTATATAACGAGAAGAATTGGCAAATGAAGATACATCGACTTCATCGTCGTGCACACTATATCTCTCTTTCCTATCATCTCACATGGCCCCTATTGAAGCACACGGATTTGCATTGAGCTTATAAGACGACATCCGAGTAGATATATTGCACACAGCTTGCAGATCAAGAGAATTCGACTTCGACTATGTTCACACTGGAACTCTGCAGACTAGCATCTGACATGCATACAGTTGAAGCAGATACCATTGCAGTGACCGTATGAGACAGCTTTGAAGGGTATATAACGAGTACAATAAGCAAACGAAGATACATCGACTTCTTCGTTTCGCACACTATATCTCTCTATCCCATCATCTCACATGGATATTATTGAAGCAAACGAGTTCGCAATGCCCATATGAGACGACTTCTGAGCGCGTATAACGCACACAACCTACAGAACAGGAAACTTCGATTTCGACTATGTTTACACTATAACTCTGCAGTCTAGCATCTGACTCGCATACAGTTGAAGCAGATATGATTGCAGTGACCGTATAAGATGACTTTGAAGGGTATATTACGGGTTCAATAAGCAAATGAAGATACATCAACTTCATTGTTGTGCACACTATATCTCTCCATCCTATCATCTCACATGGATACTATTGAAGCAAACGAGTTCGCAATGCCCATATGAGACGACTTCTGAGCGGGTATAACGCACACATCTTACAGAACAAGAAACTTCGATTTCGACTATTTTCACACTGTAACCCTGCCGTCAAGCATCTGACATGCATACAGTTGATGCAGATACGATGGCAGTGACCGTATAGGATGACTCTGAAGGGTATATAACGAAGATAATTGCCTCGAACTATTTAGGAGCTATCTCATGGATAGACACCAGATTGTAAAGGTTGATGATGTTTTGAGTGAATCAAAAACTATAGAGTATGGGGTTCCACAGGGAACTGTTCTGGGCCCCATACTATTCAATATATATATTAATGGGCTGTTTTCACAACGAAGCAGTGGTGAGATCATCGGGTTTGCTGATGACACCGCTATTCTATACAAAGCAGAAAATTGGGAAGACTTGAAAATAAAAGCTGAAACGGATTTCACCTTGATAAAAAATTGGCTAGATCACAGGTTACTCACATTGAATCTAGAAAAAACATGCTACTCACCATTTAGTTGTAATAAGTCCAACATTCCTTCATTCGATCGTTTAAAATTCAATATACATGGCGAAAATGTAGACATAAAACCTGAAACAAAAATAAAATATTTAGGAATATATATTGATATCCATTTGAGATGGGACCAACATATAACATACGTTACAAGAAAATTACAAACTTCATTATACAAATTCAAATACCTCAAAAAAATCTTACCGGTGGCTCAACTCAAAACCCTGTACTTTGCCTTAGTTGAAAGTCACCTGCTTTATGGTATACTAGGATGGGGCGGTGCTGCAGATACTTACATAAACCCCCTAGAAGTGGTTCAAAGAAGGCTTCTCAAAATAATATTTTTGAAAGAACGAACATGTCCATCTGATGAACTGTATTCTGAAGCCAAGATATTCGATGTTAGACAACTATATTATTTCACGGCCAACTTGAAATATCATCAAAACAAACATATCGCACAACTTTCGACACATGACTACAATACACGACAAAAACATCATTTCAAAGTGCCACAAATGTCAAAAACACTTTGCCAACGATCATTTTTATATATCGCTCCAAAAATTCATAATTCCCTACCAGAAAATATGAAAAATATTATATCTACTGCTCATTTTGAGCACGAACTGAAAACATACATCATCAATAACCCTAGAAACATTGTTAAACTTCAAATTTACTGAAAGTATTTTTGCTATCGTCAAGGTATTATTATTTTTAAATGTATGTATTATTCTAGTAAATACTGTATTATATTATCAATTCTATTTTATTATTATTATAATACTCACTGTATTTGTTTCAACCTCAAAACGAGTGTTAACTCACTTATTGAGTGCTCACATTTATTCATCAGCATATATTCATTATATTTATTATATTATCATGTATTTCTATGTTTGATTTCCTATGTATCTCTATTTGTACTCATTATACATGAATAAATGTTATTATTATTATTATTATTATTATTATATTATAGTTCGATAGGCAAATGAAGTGACATCGACTTCATCGGTGTGCACACTCTATCTCTCTATCCTATCATCTCTCATGTATACTATTGAAGCAAACGAGTTCGCAATGCCCATATGAGACGACTTCAAAGCGGATGTGACGCACACAACTTACAGAACAAGAAACTTCGACTACGAATATGTTCAGACAGAAACTCTGCATCTAAATCAAATCAAATCAAATCAAATCAAATATACTTTATTGTCTGAAGAACGTAATTCTTATTGACAAAGTCGTTACGATTAAAAGAAATAATAATTATAAATAGAACAATATGCACACAAGTGAATCAAATAAAATTTGGTAAAACATTTTTACCGTACTGGTCAACAACAACATGCATAAATATAATATAATAGTACAAATAAATATTAAAATTATCACAATAAAAAATTGCTTTGTTCACATTCATAACAATGGTTATAATCACTAAAATACAATAACAACAAACATGTGTAAATTTATAATAAATACAAGTACAATATAAATATAAATTATGAATAAATATCACTATTGAAACGTATTAAAATTGAATTATGAATACTGAATACTAAGGATCGGACGACGAAGTCAAATTCCACAACACTAAAAGTTCTGACTGTAGAATTCATCTAATGAGTAAAAAGCATTCGTCAGTAGGAGATTTTTTACAGAATGTTTGAATTGATTTTTACTACTAATAATTTTAATTTCGTTGGGTAGGTGATTGAATAATTTTCTACCATTATAAATTATGGAATTTTTTATTTGTGTTGATGTTGGAATTGGTAATGATATATTGAGTGTTTGTCTAGTATTATATTGAGTTATATTATAGATTTCGTTTTTAAATTTACTATGCATGAGACATACCGCTTCTAAAATAAAAATACAAGGTAGTGGTAAAATTTTATGTTTGATGAAGAGTGGCTTGCAAGAATCCCGGAATTTAGCTTTGCACATATACCTTATTGCCCTTTTTTGCAAGACAAAAATCATATTGAAAAAATATTGACTACATGATCCCCAAAAACAAATTCCATATCTTAGATGTGAATCGACTAAAGCATAATACACACTTTTTGCCATGTCCTCACCAAGTTCCCATGAAGTGGTTCTTATTGCAAAACAGCCTGATGCTAGTTTTCGTCTGAGTTTTTCAATGTGATTTTCGAATTTCAATTTATCATCAATGTGTAAACCCAGAAATTTTGTTTCTGACATATGACTGATCACTTGATTACCTATATGAAGTTCTTGTAGATTACATTTGAAAGTAAGGATGTTCGTTTTTGATATATTGAAAGAGAGCTTATTAGCATCACACCAATCTTTGACTATACTAATGTCATTCTCAATCACTTGATGCAGTTCTGAGACATTTTTATCATGCCAAAGTATTGTGGTGTCATCCGCAATTGGGTGAACCCTCCGGAAATATTGATTGAGGCCAGATCATTTATGTAAATTAAGAAAAGTGTGGGTCCCAGCACTGACCCCTGAGGTACCCCGCATTTAATTTCTAATTTGTGTGATAAGTTGCCTTGAAGAGAAACGCTTTGAGTCCGTTCAGATAAATAAGACTCGAACCACTGGATAACTACATCTCTAAACCCATATATTTCAATTTTTGCAATAGAATTTTGTGGTTAACACAGTCAAACGCCTTTGTCAGATCACAAAAAACCGCTGCAGCAACTTCCCTATCATTCAGTTTTAGATAAACGTTTTGAAGAGGTTGAAAATTGCATCAATTGTTCCTTTTTCTCTTTGGAATCCAAATTGAGTAGGAATAATAGTGTTTATGCTTATTCAGGAAAGCCATCATTCTTTTTTTCACGAGTTTTTCTATTATTTTTGAAAGTGTGGGTAACATTGAAATGGGTCTGAAGTTTGCGGGATTATCAGTATCACCCCCCTTATGTAATGGAATGACTATGGCATTTTTCAAACATGATGGAAAAACTCCGGTAGCGAATGAGAAATTTACTGCTTCAACAAGTACCGCAAGAGCAGAGTCGGGGAGATATGTAAATATTTTTATAGATAAGTCATCCCACCCAGATGCATTTTTATTTTTTATTTCACTGAAAATTTGTTTCATCTCTACGATATTCGTAGGCGTGAAAAAAAATGATTCCGAAACGGATATATGATTCAAATAACTCAGTGGATCAGCTGAGGAATGAATATTTTTCGAAACATTTTCTGAAACAGAGCAATAATATTCATTTATATCATTATCTAGCATCTGACATGCATACAGTTGAAGTAGATATGATCGCAGTGACCATATAAGACATCTCTGGAGGATATGTAGAAAGTACAATAGGCAGATGAAGATACATCGATTTCATCGGATCCTATGATCTCACATGGATACTATTGGAGCAGACGAAATCGCAATGCACATATGAGACGACTTCTAAGCGGGTATAACGCACACAGCTCGCCGAACAAGAAACTTCGACTTCAAATATGATCGAACTGAAACTCTGCAGTGTGACATCTGACATGCATACTGTTGAAGCAGATACGATGGCAGTGACCGTATAAGACGACTTTGGAGGGTATATAACGAGTAAAATAGGCAAATAAGGATACATCGACTTCATCGTCGTACACATAATATATCTCTATCCTATCACCTCACATGAACACTTCTGAAGCAGACCAGTTTGCATGGACCACATGAGACGACTTTCGAGCGAGTATAACGCACACGATTCGCAGAACAAGAAACTTCGACTTCGACTATGTTTACACTGATACGCTGTAGTCTAGTATCTGACATGCATACGATTGAAGCAGATACGATTGCTGTGACCGTATAAGACGACTATGGAGGGTATATAACGAGTATAATAGGCGAATGAAGATACATCGACTTCATCGTTGTGCACACTATATCTCTCCATCCTATCATCTTACATTGACACTATTGAAGCAGACAAGTTTGCATTGACCATATGAGACGACTCTCAAGCGGGTTTAACGCACACAGCTCGCGAAACAAGACCTTTCGACTCTGGGTATGTTTTTACTGTAACTCTGCAGTCCAGCATCTGACATGCATACAGTTGAAGCAGATACGATGGCAGTGACTGTATGAGACGTTTTTGAAGTGTATAAAACGAGTACAAGAGGCAAATGGAGAAACATCGACTTCATCGTCTCACACACTATATATCTCTATCCAATCATCTCACATGGACACTATTGAAGCAGACAATTCCGCATTGACCATATGAGTCGACTTCTGAGCATGTATAACGCACACAACTTGCAGAACAAGGAACTTCGACTTCGACTATGTTCACACAGTAACTCTGCTGTTGAGCATCTGATATGCATACAGTTGGAGCAGATACGATGACATTGACTGTATGAGACGACTCTGAAGGGTATATAACGAGTTCGATAGGCAAATGAAGTTACATTGACTTCATCGGTGTGCACCCTCCATCTCTATCCTATCATCTCACATGGATACTTCTGAAGCAAACGAGTTCGCAATGCCCATATAAGACGACTTCTAAGCGGATTTAACGCACACAACTTGCAGAACAAGAAACTTCAACTACGACTATGTTAACACATGAACTCTGCAGTCTGCTTCTAACATGCATACAGTTGATGCAAGAACGATCGCAGTGACCGTATTAAACGACTTTGAGTGGATTATAACAGGTACAATGGGCGAATGAAGGTACATCGACTTCATCGTTGTGCACACTATATCTCTCTATCCTATCATCTCACATGGACACTATTGAAGCAAACAAAATCGCAATGACCATACAAGACGACTTCCAAGCAGGTATAACGCACACAGCTTGTAGGACAAGAAACTTCGACTTCGACCATGTTTACACTGTAACTCTGCAGTCTTGCATCTGACATGTATAGAGTTGACGCAGATTCGATCGCAATGACCATATAAGACGACTCTGAAGGGTATATAGCCAGTTCAAAAGGCGAATGGGGATACATCGACTTCATCGTAGTACACATTATATATCCCTATCCCATCATTCCACAGGGACAATATTGAAGCAGACAAGCTCGCAATGACCATACAAGACGACTTTCAAGCAGGTATAATTCACACAGCATGCAGATCAAGAAACTTTGACTTCAACCATGTTTACACTGTATCTCTGCAGTCTAGCATCTGACATGTATAGAGTTGACGCAGATACGATCGCAATGACTATATGAGACGACTTTGAAGGGTATATAGCGAGTACAACAGGCAGATAGAGATACATCGACTTCATCGTAGTACACACTATATCCCTCTATCCTATCATCTCACGTGTACACTATTGGAGCAGACAAGTTCGCATTGTCCATATGAGACGACTTCCAAGCGGGTATAACGCACACAGCTTGCGAAACAAGAAACTTCGACTTTGGATATGTTTACACTGTAACTCTGCAGTCTTGAATCCGACATGCATACAGTTGATGCAAATACGATCGCAGTGACCATATAAGACGACTCTGGAGGGTATATAGCAAGTACAACAGGCAAATGGGGATACATCGACTTTTTCGTCGTACACACTATATCTCTCTATCCTATCATCTCACATGGACACTATTGAAGCAGACAAGTTCGTATTGACCATATAAGACGACTTCTAAGCGAGTATAACGCACACAGCTTGTAGAACAAGAAACATCGACTTCGACTATTTTTACATTGTAACTCTGCAGTCAAGCATCTGAGATGGTTGAGGCAGATATGATGGCAGTTACCGTATAGGACGACTCTGAAGGGAATATGACGAGTTCAATAGGCAAATGAAGTAACATCGACTCCATCGGAGTGCACACTCTATCCCTCTATCCTATCATCTCACATAGATACTATTGAAGTAAACGAGTTCGCAATGCCGATATGAGACGACGGGTATAACGCACACAACTCACAGAACAAGAAACTCTGACTACGACTTTGTTCACACAGAAACTCTGCGTCTAGCTCCTGACATGCATACAGTTGAAGCAGATATGATCGCAGTGACCATATAAGACGACTTTGGAGGGCATATGGAAAGTACAATAGGCAGATGAAGATACATCGACTTCATCGGAGTGCACACTCTATCCCTCTATCCTATCATCTCACATAGATACTATTGAAGCAGACGATTTCGCAAGTCCGTTATGAAACGACTTCTTAGCATGTATAATGCACACAACTTGCAGAACAAGAAACTTCGACTTCGACTATGTTCACACTGTAACTCTGCAGTCTTGCATCTGACATGCATACAGTTGATCCAGAAACGATTGCAATGACTGTATAAGACGACTTTGAAGGGATTATAACAGGTACAATAGGCGAATCAAGTTACATCGACTGCATCGTTGTGCACACTATATCTCTTCATTCTATCATCCCACATGGCCACTATTGAAGCAGACGAGTTCGCAATGATCATACAGAACGACTCCTAAGCAGGTATTACGCACACGCAGAACAAGAAACCTCGACTTCGACTATGTTTACATTGTGACTCTGCAGTAAAACATCTGGCATGCATACAGATGAAGCAGATACGATGGCAGGGTAAGGACCATCTGGCTCCATTTATTTGTGGGATATTGAGAGCAAGCCTGGCAACGGGGTACATTCTGGTTGCATGGAAGAGAGCGAGGATCGTCTTCATCCCAAAGCCAGGAAGAGATTACTCTCAGGCTGAGGCGATCAGGCCGATAACACTATCATCATTCATGTTGAAGGTGATGGAGAAGTTAATTGAAATGCATATCAGGGAAAACTTTCTCATTGAAAGGCCACTACATAAAAACCAGCATGCATATCAATCGGGAAAATCCTGTGAAACGGCACTTCATCAACTGGTGGGGAAACTTGAGGCCGCAATAAGCAACAAGAGCATAGCTCTTGCGGCTTTCCTGGATATTGAAGGGGCATTTGACTACACACCCTTCATATCCATGGTAGCAGCAGTTGTTGGGCGTGGCGTGAAAGACACCACATGTCGGTGGATAAAAAACATGCTACACAACAGAACAGCGGAATCCACATTGCTTGGTGAAACCATGGAGGTGACGATTTCTAGGGGTTGCCCACAGGGAGGAGTTCTTTCTTCCCTGCTGTGGGATCTGGTTATTGACGAACTCCTGAAAAAACTAAACAATGTAGGAATTTACTCACAGGGGTATGCAGATGATGTTGTCATTCTAGTAGAGGGGCAGCATCCTGAAATTATTTCAGACTTGATGCAGAGAGCCCTGAAGATAGTAGAGGGCTGGTGCAGAATGGCAGACCTCAGGGTCGATCCTAGTAAAACTGCACTTGTGGCCTTCACGAAAAAGAAGAAACTGGACAAACTTAAAGTTCCCAGACTTTTTGACACACAGCTAAGTATGACACAGGAGGTTAAGTATCTGGGAGTAACCCTAGATGCTAGGCTAACCTGGATTACTCAACTGCGAAAGACTGTCAGCAAAGGCAAAATGGCACTAATGGCTTCTCGGAGAGCGATTGGTAACACATGGGGACTGAAACCACGCATGGTACATTGGCTGTATACTGCTGTGGTGAGACCAATGATTGTATATGGATCGCTTGTCTGGTGGCCTAAGACTGAACAGAGATCAGCTATAATGGAGCTTCCAAAACTCCAGAGATCAGCTTGTCTCTGCATCACATGTGCTATGCGCAGCACTCCTACCGCTGCTATGGAAACCATACCCAATATTCCACCTCTTGAAATCTTCATCAGGGCGAAAGCGAGGATGGGGGCATACAGACTGGAGTGTACCGGCAACTGGTATGCTCGGGGTGACTCCCTGGGACATACAAAAATAATCAGCAAAGTTTCAAGCCCACTAATGGATATGGGAAGGGACAAAATGCTGCCTAGAAATAACTATTACAGACCCTTCAACACTCAGCTCTACTGGGATGAAAGGGTCTTGACTAACTGTCAGGAAGGCACGTAAGTATGGTAGACTGACAGTTCTAAGACTGATGAGGGCACGGGAGCCGGAATATATGGAGATAGACCCAGAACCAGGATGTCTGCTTCCTTGGGGAGGTATGCTTCAGTATTCCAGGCAGAGGTGCATGCTATTGAGGCATGCCTGAGAGAGAATATCGTGAGAGAATACAGAGGTAAACAAATCCTCATATGCTCAGATAGTCAGGCGGCCATTCAATCTTCAACATGCGATAAAATCAGATCAAAATTGGTCTGGGATTGCCTTCAAAGCCTGCTAACCCTGGCCAACCACAACAAGGTAACTCTTCAATGGGTGCCAGGGCATCAGGGAATTGAAGGCAATGAAGCAGCTGACGCTCTTGCCCGGCAAGGGTCTGCGACGTTGTTTATGGGCCCGGAACCTGTGTTCGGTATCCCCAAAACCTCAATACGTGGCTGGCTGGCAAGGTGGATGCAACAAAGACATCAGGCATACTGAAACAATGTCCCAGGACAAAGACACAGTAAACTGATGGTTGGAACACTGTCCAAAACAGTGACTAACGACATTCTGAGCCTAAACAGAAGTCAGATCAAACAAGTGCTAATAACCGGTCACTGCCCCTTGAGGAAACATATGCATCAAATGGGCATCTATACAGACGAACCCATATGCAGACTATGCAATGAGGAGGAGGAAATTGCCACCCATGTAATACTGGAGTTCGAAGCACTAGCGCGTTGGAGATACAACCTTCTGGGAGCAGTAAACTCTCAAGAGGCATTTTCAAAGAATGATCTGGTGAAGAGGCTGCTAAACCTCATCAAGGTAGCGAACCTGTTCACCTAAGTCAACAGCATGATCAGGAATACAATAGGCCCAAAGGCTGCAGTGTTTTGGGCTTCAAACCCTGACTGATCATTCTGCTATTAATCTATCAATCAATCAATCAATCAATCAGATACGATGGCAGTGACCGTATAAGACGACTATGAAGGGTATATAACGAGTACAATAGGCAAATGAGGATACATCGACTTTATCGTCGTACACACTATATATCTCTATCCTATCACCTCACATGAACACTTCTGAAGCAAACCAGTTTGCATGGACCATATGAGACGACTTTCGAGCAAGTATAACGCACACGATTCGCAGAACAACAAACTTCGACTTCGACTATGTTAACACTGAAACGATGTAGTCTAGCATCTGACATGCATACAGTTGAAGCAGATACGATTGCAGTGACCGTATAAGACGACTCTGGAGGGTATATAACGAGTACAATAGGCGAATGAAGATACATCGACTTCATCATTGTGCACACTATATCTCTCTATCCTATCATCTTACATTGACACTATTGAAGCAGAAAAGTTTGCATTGACCATATAAGACGACTTCAAAGCGGGTGTAACGCACACAACTTACAGAACAAGAAACTTCGACTTCGAATATGTTCAAACTGGAACTCTGCAGTTTAGCATCTGACATGCATACAGTTGATGCAGGCACGATTGCATTGACTTTATAAGACGACTTTGAGGGGATTATAACGGGTACAATAGGAAAATGAATATACATCGACTTCATCGTCGTGCACACTATATCTCTCTTTCCTATCATCTCACATGGCCCCTATTGAAGCACACGAATTTGCATTGAGCTTATAAGACGATTTTCGAGCAGATATATCGCACACAGCTTGCAGAACAAGAAAATTCGACTTCGACTATGTTCACACTGTAATTCTGCAGAATAGCATCTGACATGCATACAGTTGAAGCAGATACCATCGCAGTGACCGTATAGGACGGCTTTGAAGGGTATAAAACGAGAACAATGGGCAAACGAAGATACATCGACTTCTTCGTTTTGCACACTATATCTCTCTATCCTATCATCTCACATGAATACTATTGAAGCAAACGAGTTCGCAATGCTTATATGAGACAACTTATGAGCGCGTATTACGCACACAACTTACAGAACAAAGAACTTCGATTTCGTCTATGTTTCCACTATAACTCTGCAGTCTAGCATCTGACTTGCATACAGTTGAAGCAGATATGATCGCAGTGACCGTATAAGATGACTTTGAAGGGTATATTACGGGTTCAATAGACAAATGAAGATACATCAACTTCATCGTTGTGCACACTATATCTCTCCATCCTATCATCCCACATGGATACTATTGAAGCAAACGAGTTCGCAATGCCCATATGAGACGAATTCAAAGCGGGTGTAACGCACACAACTGAGAGAACAAGAAACTTTGACTACGACTATGTTTACACAGAAACTCTGCGTCTAGCTTCTGACATGCATATAGTTGAAGCAGATATAATCGCAGTGACCATATAAGACAACTCTGGAGGATATGTAGAAAGTGCAATATGCAGATGAAGATACATCGACTTCATCGGAGTGCACTATATCTCTCTATCTCATAATCTCACATGGATACTATTGCAGAACAAGAAACTTCGACTTCAAATATGTTCGAACTGAAACTCTGCAGTCTAGCATCTGACATGAATATAGTTGAAGCAGATATGATCGTAGTGACATGAGACACCTTTGGAGGGTATATGGCGAGTACAATAGGCAGATGAAGATACATCGACTTCATCGGTGTGCACACTCAATCTCCCTATCATATAATCTCACATGTATACTATTGAAACAGACGAGTTTGAAATGCCCATATGAGACGACTTCTCAGCGTTTATAACGCACACAACTTGCGAAACAAGAAGGACTTCGACTATGTTCACACTGTAACTCTGCAGTCCTGAATCTGACATGCATATGCATACAGTTGATGCGGAAACGATTACAGTGACCGTATAAGACGACTTTGAAGGGATTTCAACAGGTACAATAGGCAAATTGGGATACATCGACTTCATCGTCTTACACACTATATAGTTCTATCCCATCATTCCAAAGGGACAATATCGAAGCAGACAAGCTCGCAATGATCATACAAGACGACTTTCAAACATGTATAACTCACACAGCTTGCAGAACCAGAAACCTCGACTTCGATCATGTTTACACTGTAACTCTGCAGTCTAGCATCTGACATGTATAGAGTTGACGCTGATACGATCGCAATGACCATATAATACGACTTTGAAGGGTATATAGCGAGTACAACAGGCAAATAGGGATACTTCGACTTTATCGTAGTACACACTATATCTCTCTATCCTATCATCTCAAATAGATACTATTGGAGCAGACAAGTTCGCATTGACCATATAAGACGACTTTCAAGCGGGTATAACGCACACAGCTTGCAGAACAAGAAACTTCGACTCTGAATATGTTTACACTGTAACTCTGCAGTCTGGAATCTGACATGCATACAGTAGATGCAGATGCGATTGCAGTGACCATATAAGACGACTCTGGAAGGTATATAGCGAGTACAACAGGCAAATGGGGTTACATCGACTTTTTCGTCGTACACATAATATCTCTCTATCCTATCATCTCACATGGACACTGTTGAAGCAGACAAGTTTGTATTGACCATATAAGACGACATCTGAGCGGGTATAACGCACACAGCTTGCAGAACAAGAGAAACATCGACTTCGACTATGTTTACATTTCAACTCTGCAGTCAAGCATCTGACATGCATAACATTAAAGTAGCGGGTACGATAGGCAGATGAAGATACATCGACTTCATCGGTGTGCACCCTCTATCTCTGTATTCTATCATCTCACACGGATACTTTTGAAGCAAACGAGTTCGCAATGCCTCCATAAGACGACTTCTAAGCGGGTATAACGCACACAACTTGCAGAACAAGAAACTTCAACTACGACTATGTTCACACATAAACTCTGCAGTTTAGCATCTGACATGCATACAGTTGGAGCAGATACAATGGCAATGACCGTATGAGACGTTTTTGGAGGTTATATAACGAGTACAATAAGCAAATGGGGATACATCGACTTCATCGTCGTACACACTATATCGTTCTATCCTATCATGTCACATGGATACTATTGAAGCAGACGAGTTCGCAACGCCTATTTGAGACAACTTCTAAGCGGGTATTATGCACACAATTTGTAGAACAAGAAACTTCGACAACGACCATGTTCACACAGAAACTCTGCACTTTAGCTCCTGACATGCATACAATTGAAGCAGATATGATCGCAGTGACCATATAAGACGACTTTGTAAGGTATACAGAAAGTTCAATAGGCAGATGAAGATACATCGACTCCATCGTTGTGCACACTATATATATCTCTCTATCCTATCATCCCACATGGACACTATTGATGCAGACGAGTCCGCAATGACCATACAGAACGACTCTCAAGCAGGTATTACGCACACAGCTTCGCAGAACAAGAAACCTCGACATCTGGCATGCGTACAGTTGAAGCAGATACGACTGCAGTGACCATATGAGACGACTTTGAAGGGTATATAGCGAGTACAACAGCCAAATGAAGATACATCGACTTCATCGGTGTGCCCACTCTTCTCTGTATTCTATCATCTCACAAGGATATTATTGAAGCAGAAGAGTTCGCAATGGCTCGATTCTCAATCTTGTATATTGCAGAAAACTTGCAGAACAAGAAACTTCGACTTCGACCATGTTAACACTGTAACTCTGCAGTCTAGCATCTGGCATGTATACATTTGACGCAGATTCGATCGCATTGACCATATAAGACGACTTTGAAGGGTATATAGCGAATACAACAGGCAAATGAAGATACATCGACTCCATCGTCGTACACACTATATTTTTCTATCCTTTCATCTCACATTGACACTATCGAAGCAGACAAATTTGCATTGGCCATATAAGACGACTCCCGAGCGGGTATAACGCACACAGCTTGCAAAACAAGACCTTTCGACTTTGGGTATGTTTACACTGTAACTCTGCATTCTAGCATCTGACATGCATACAGTTGAAGCAGATACGATGGCATTGACTGTATGAGACGTTCTTGGAGGCTATATATCGAGTACAATAGACAAATGAGGATACATCGACTCACACACTATATATCCCTATATCCCCTCTATCAAGATTGATGAATTCGAAGTTCTGGCGAACACGCCGATTTACCGACTTTTGATTGTTGGAATCGAAGTTTCTGGTGGTAATGAAAAAGTGAAGTACTAAACTCGCATATAATAAGCTGTCATATATACTTCTTGAATGGGCATTTGAGATGCTAGAATGCAAAGTTACAAAGTAAACATAGTCGAATAGCCTGTTGTTTGCGTTATACCCGCTTCGATGTCGTCTCATATGATCGTTGCGAACTTATATGCTCCAGAGGTATCTATGTGAGATGATAGAATACAGAGATACAGTGTGCAGACTGATGAAGTCGAACTATCTTCACTCGTCAATTGTTTTCGATATATGTACCTCGAAGTCTTCTTATATGGTCAGTGCTATCGTATCTGCTATTGCTGTAGGCATGTCAGATGCTAGAATGCGGAGTAACAGTGTGAGCATAGTCGGGGTCGGAGTTTCTTTTCTGTCTGTTGTGTGCGTTATACCCGCTTCGATGTCGTCTTGAATGATCATTGCGAACTACCATGCTACAAAGGTGTTCATTTGAAATGTTACAATACAGAGATACAGTGTGCAGACTGATGTCGAAGTATCTTCACTTGTCAATTGTTCTCGATATATGTCCCTCGAAGTCGTCTTATATGATCAGTGCGATCGTATCTGCTATAGCTGTAGGCATGTCAGATGCTAGAATGCGGAGTTACAATGTAAGCATAGTCGAGGTCGAAGATTCTTGTTCTGCCTGTTGTGTGCGTTATACCCACTTCGATGTCGTCTTATATAATAGTTGCGAACTCATATGCTCCAGAGTTATCCATGTGAGATGATAGAATACAGAGATACGGTATGCGGACTGATGTTGTCGGAGTATCTTCACTTTCCTATTGTTCTCGTTATATGTCCTTCGAAGTCGTCTCATATTGTCAGTGCGATCATACCTGTTATTGCTTTAGGCATGTCAGATACGAAAATTTGGTGTTACAGTGTAAACATAGTCGGAGTCGAAGTTTCTTTTCTGTCTGTTGTGTGCGTTATACCCGCTTCGATGTCGTCTTGAATGATCATTGCGAACTACCATGCTACAAAGGTGTTCATTTGAGATGTTACAATACAGAGATACAGTGTGCAGACTGATGTCGAAGTATCTTCACTTGTCAATTGTTCTCGATATATGTCCCTCGAAGTCGTCTTATATGGTCAGTGCGATCGTATCTGCTATAGCTGTAGGCATGTCAGATGCTAGAATGCGGAGTTACAATGTAAGCATAGTCGAGGTCGAAGATTCTTGTTCTGCCTGTTGTGTGCGTTATACCCATTTTGATGTCGTCTTATATAATAGTTGCGAACTCATATGCTCCAGAGTTATCCATGTGAGATGATAGAATACAGGGATACGGTATGCGGATTGATGTTGTCGGAGTATCTTCACTTGCCTATTGTTCTCGTTGTATGTGTTCCGGAGTCGTCCTATATGGTCAGTGCGATCGTATCTGCAATTACTGTAGGCATGTCAGATGCTAAAATGCGAAGTTACAGTGTAAACACAGTCGAAGTCGAAGTTTCTTGCTCTCCCTGTTGTTAGCGTTATTTTGATTCAGAAAACACTAGACAATGTCTACCTATGAGATGTAAAACCGACTTATTATCAAGATTGATAAATTCGAAGTTTTGGCGAACACGCCGGTTTACCGACTCTTGATTGTTTAAATCGAAGTTTTTGGTGGATATGAAAAAGTATAGTTCTCAACTCGCATATAATGCGCTGTCATATATACTTCTTGGATGGGCATTTATAGAAGCTAGAATGCAAAGTTACAAAGTGAACATAGTCGAAGTCAGAGTTTCTTGTTCTGCCTGTTGTGTGCGTTATACCCGATTCGATGTCAACTCATATGATCGTTGCGAACTTTCATGCTCCAAAGGTATCCATGTGACATGATAGAATACAGAGATACAGTGTGCAGACTGATGGTCTCGAAGTATCTTCACTTGCCTATTGTACTCATTATATGTCCTTTGAAGTCATCTTATATGGTCAGTGCGATCGTTTCCACTATAGATATAGGCATGTCAGATTCTAGAATGTGAAGTTACAGTGTGAACATAGTCGGAGTCGAAGTTTCTTGTTCTTCCTATTGTGTGCGTTATACCCACTTCGATGTCGTCTTATATGATCGTTGCGAACATATATGCTACAAAGGTATATATGTGAGATGATATAATACAGAGATACAGTGTGCAGACTGATGTTGTCGAACTATCTTCACTTGCCTATTGTTCCCGTTATATGACCTTCGGAGTCGTCTTATTTGGTCAGTGCGATCGTATCTGTTATAGCTTCAAGCATATCAGGTGCTGGAATGCTAAGGGACAGTGTAAACATAGTCGGAGTCGAAGTTTCTTGTTCTGCCTGTTGTGTGCGTTATACTTGCTTCAATATTTTTTATATGATCGTTGCGAACATATATGGTACAGAGGTATCTATGTGAGATGATACAATACAGAGATACAGTGTGCAGACTGATGTTGTCGAAGTATCTCCACTCGCCTAATGTTCTCGTTATATGTCCTCTGAAGTCGTCCTATATGGTCAGTGCGATCGTATCTGCTTCAACTGTGGGCATGTCAGATGCTAGAATGCAAAGTTACAGTGTGAATATAGTCGAAGTTTCTTGTTCTGCCTGTTGCGTACGTTATACCCGTTTTGATGTCGTCTCATATGATCGATGCGAACTGATATGCTTCAGAGGTATCTATGTGAGATGATAAAATACAGAGATACAGTGTGAAGACTGATGTTGTCGAAGTATCCTCACTCGCCTATTAATCTCGTTATATGTCCTTCAAAGTCTTCCTATATGGTCAGTGCTATCGTATCTGTTGCATCTGTAGGCATGTCAGATAAAAGAATTTAGAGCCACAGTGTAAACATAGTCGAAGTTTCTTTTTCTATCTGTTTTATGCGTCATTCCCGTTTTTATGTCGTCTCAAATGATCGATGCGAACTGATATGATCCAAAGGTATCTATGTGAGATGATAGAATACAGAGATACAGTGTGCTGACTGATGTTGTCAAAGTATCTATATTTGTCTATTGTGGTCAGTGCCATTGCATCTGCTATAACTCAATTCATGTCAGATGCTAGAATGCAAAGTTACAGTGTAGACATAGTCGAAGTCGAAGTTTCTTGTTCTGCTTCTTGTGTGCGTTATACCCGATTTGATGTCGTCTCATATGATCGTTGCGAACTATTATGCTACGGAGGTATTCATGTGAGATGTTATAATACAGAGATACAGTGTGCAGACTGATGTCGAAGTATCTTTACTCGTCAATTATTCTCGTTATATGTTCCTCAAAGTCGTCTTATATGGTCAGAGCGATCTTATCTGCTATAGCTGTAGACATGTCAGATGCTAGAATGTGGAGTTACAGTGTAAGCATAGTCGGGGTCGAAGTTTCTTGTTCTGTCTGTTGTGTGCGTTATACATTCTTTGATGTCGTCTTACATAATAGTTGCGAACTCATATGCTCCAGAGGTATCCATGTGAGATGATAGAATTCAGAGATACGGTGTGGACTGATGTTGTCTAAGTATCTTCACTTGCCTATTGTTCTCGTTATATGTCCTTCGAAGTCGTCCCATATGGTCAGTGCGATCGTATCTGCAATTACTGTAGGCATGTCAGATGCTAGAATGCGAAGTTGAAGTATAAACATAGTCGGAGTCGAAGTTTCTTGTTTCCCTTGTTGTAAGTGTTATCTTGATCCAGGAAACACTAGACAATGTTTACCTATAAGATGTATAACCGACTTATTATCAAGATTGATGAATTTGGAGTTTTGGCGAACACGCCGATTTACCGACTCTTGATTGTTGGAATCGAAGATTTTGGTGGATATGAAAAAGTATAGTACTCCACTCGCATATGATGAGCTCTCATATATACTTCTTGAATGGGCATTTGGGATGCTAGAATGCAAAGTTACAAAGTGAACATAGTCGAAGTCAAAGTTTCTTGTTTCCCCTGTTGTGTGCGTTATACCCGCTTCGATGTCGTCTCATATAATAGTTGCTAACTCATATGCTCTAGAGGTATCCATGTGAGATGATAGAATACAGATATACGGTGTGCAGACTGATGTTGTCTAAGTATCTCCACTTGCCTATTGTTCTAGTTATATGTCATTAGAAGTCGTCCTATATGGTCAGAGCGATAGTATCAGCAATTACTGTAGGCATGTCAGATGCTAGAATGCGAAGTTAAAGTATAAACATTGTCGAAGTCAAAGTTTCTTGTTTTCTCTGTTGTAAGCGTTATTTTGATTCAGGAAACACTAGACAATGTCCACCTATGAGATGTATAACCGACTTATTATCAAGATTGATGAATTCGAAGTTTTGGCGAACACGCCGATTTACCGACTTTTGATTGTTGGAATCGAAGTTTCTGGTGGTAATGAAAAAGTATAGTTTTCCACTCGCATATAATAAGCTGTCATATATTCTTCTTGAATGGACATTTGAGATGCTAGAATGCAAAGTTACAAAGTAAACATAGTCGAATAGCCTGTTGTGTGCGTTATACCCGCTTCGATGTCGTCTCATATGATCGTTGCGAACTCATATGCTCCAGAGGAATCTATGTGAGATGATAGAATACAGAGATACAGTGTGCAGACTGATGTTGTCGAAGTATCTCCACTTGCCTATTGTTCTCGTTATGAGTCCTTCAAAGTCGTCTCATATGGTCAGTGCGATCGTCAGATTCTAGAAAGCAAAGTTACAGAGTAAACAAAGTCGAAGTCAAAATTTCTTGTTCTGCCTAGTTGTGTGCGTTAAACTCGATTCGATGACATATTATATGATCGTTGCAAACTACCATGTTCCAGAGGTATCCAAGTGAGATGATAGAATACAGAGACACAGTGTGCAGACTGATGTTATCGAAGTATCTTCACTTGCCTATTGTACACGTTACATGTCCTTCGGAGTCATCATATATGGTCAGTGCGATCGTTTCTACTATAGTTATAGGCATGTCAGATTCTAGAATGTGAAGTTACAGTGTGAACATAGTCGGAGTCTAAGTTTCTCGTTCCGCCTGTTGTGTACGTTATACCCACTTCGATGTCGTCTTATATGATCGTTGCGAACATATATGCTACAGAGGTATCTATGTGAGATGATATAATACAGAGATACAGTGTGAAGACTGATGTTGTCGAACTATCTTCACTTGCCTATTGTTCTCGTTATATGTCCTTCGAAGTCGTCTTATTTGGTCAGTGCGATCGTATCTGTTATAGCTCCAAAATGTCAGATGCTGGAATGCATACAGTGTGCAGACTGATGTTCTCGAAGTATCTTCACTTGCCTATTGTACCCGTTACATATCCTTCGGAGTCACATTATATGGTCAGTGCGATCGTTTCTACTATAGTCATGAGCATGTCAGATTCTAGAATCTGAAGTTACAGTGTAAACATAGTCGGAGTCGAAGTTCCTTGTTTTGCCTCTTGTGTGCGTTATTCTTGCTTCGATGTCGTCTTATATGATCGTTGCGAAAATATATGCTACAGAGGTATCTATGTGAGATGATCCAATACAGAGATACAGTGTGCAAACTGATGTTGTCGAAGTATCTTCACTTGCCTATTGTTCTCGTTATATGTCCTTTGAAGTCGTCCTATATAGTCAGTGCGATCGTATCTGCTTTAACTGTTGTCATGTCAGATGGTAGAATGCAAAGTAACAGTGAAAATATAGTCGAAGTTTCTTGTTCTGCCTTTTGTGTGCGTTGAACCCGTCTTGATGTCGTCTCATATGATCGATGCGAACTGATATGATCCAGAGGTATCTATGTGAGATGATAAAATACAGAGATGCAGTGTGCAGACTGATGTTGTTGAAGTATCCTCACTTGCCTATTTATCTCGTTATATGTCCTTCAAAGTATTTCTATATGGTCAGTGCGCTCGTATCTGTTTCATCTGTAGGCATGTCAGATAATAGAATTCAGAGCCACAGTGTGAACATAGTCGAAGTTCCATGTTCTCCCTGCTTTATGCGTCATTCCCGTTTTGATGTCGTCTCAAATGATCGATGCGAACTGATATGCTCCAAAAGTATCTATGTGAGATGATAGAATACAGAGATACAGTGTGCTGACTGATGTTGTCGAAGTATCTTTATAAGCAAAGTTACAGAGCAAACAAAGTCGAAGTCAAAGTTACTTGTTCTGCCTGTTGTGTGCGTTATACTCGATTCGATGTCAACTCATATGATCGTTGCGAACTACCATGTTCCAGAGTTATCCAAGTGAGATAATAGAATACAGAGACACAGTGTGCAGACTGATGTTCTCGAAGTATCTTCACTTGCCTATTGTACTCGTTACATGTCCTTCGGAGTCATCATATATTGTCAGAGCGATCGTTTCTACTATAGTTATAGGCATGTCAGATTCCAGAATGTGAAGTTACAGTGTGAACATAGTCGGAGTCTAAGTTTCTCGTTCTGCCTGTTGTGTGCGTTATACCCACTTCGATGTCGTCTTATATGATCGTTGCGAACATATATGCTACAGAGGTATCTGTGTGAGATGATATAATACAGAGATACAGTGTGAAGACTGATGTTGTCGAACTATCTTCACTTGCCTATTGTTCTCGTTATATGTCCTTTGAAGTCGACTTATTTGGTCAGTGCGATCTTATCTGTTATAGCTCCAAGATGTCAGATGCTGGAATGCATACAGTGTGCAGACTGATGTTCTCGAAGTATCTTCACTTGCCTATTGTACTCGTTACATATCCTTCGGAGTCATCTTATATGGTCTGTGCGATCGTTTCTACTATGGTCATAGGCAAGTCAGATTCTAGCATGTGAAGTTACAGTGTAAACATAGTCGGAGTCGAAGTTCCTTGTTCTGCCTGTTGTGTGCGTTATTCTTGCTTCGATGTCGTCTTATATGATCGTTGCGAAAATATATGCTACAGAGATGATCCAATACAAAGATACAGTGTGCAGACTGATGTTGTCGAAGTATCCTCACTTGCCTATTGTTCTCGTTATATGTCCTTTGAAGTCGTCCTATATAATCAGTGCGATCGTATCTGCTTTGAATGTTGGCATGTCAGATGGTAGAATGCAAAGTTACAGTGAAAATATAGTCGAAGTTTCTTGTTCTGCCTGTTGTGTGCGTTAAACCCGTCTTGATGTCGTCTCATATGATCGATGCGAACTGATATGATCCAGAGGTATCTATGTGAGATGATAGAATACAGAGATACAGTGTGCAGACTGATGTTGTCGAAGTATCCTCACTTGCCAATTAATCTCGTTATATGTCCTTCAAAGTCTTTCTATATGGTCAGTGCGCTCGTATCTGTTTCATCTGTAGGCATGTCAGATAATCGAATTCAGAGCCACAGTGTAAACATAGTCGAAGTTTCTTGTTCTCCCTGTTTTATGCGTCATTCCCGTTTTGATGTCGTCTCAAATGATTGATGCGAACTGATATACTCCAAAAGTATCTATGTAAGATGATAGAGATACAGTGTGCTGACTGATGTTGTAGAAGTTTCTTTATTTGTCTATTGTTCTCGTTATGAGTCCTCCAGAGTCGTCTCATATGGTCAGTGCCATCGCATCTGCTATAACTGTATTCATGTCAGATGCTTGAATGCAAAGTCACAGTGTAGACATAGTTGAAGTCGAAGTTTCTTGTTCTGCTCGTTGTGTGCGTTATACCCGATTTGATGTCGTCTCATATGATCGTTGCGAACTACCATGCTACAAAGGTATTCATGTGGGATGTTACAATGCAGAGAAACAGTGTGCAGACTGATGTCGAAGTATCTTTACTTGCCAATTGTTCTCGTTATTTGTCCCTCGGAGTCGTCTTATATGGTCAGTGCGATCGTATCTGCTATAGCTGTAGACATGTCAGATGCTAGAATGCGGAGTTACAGTGTAAGCATAGTCGGGGTCGAAGTTTCTTGTTCTGGCTGTTGTGTGTGTTATACCCGCTTCGATGTCGTCTTATATAATAGTTGCGAACTCATATGCTCCAGAGGTATCCATGTGAGATGATAGAATACAGAGATAAAGTATGCGGACTGCTGTTGTCGGAGTATCTTCACTTGCCTATTGTTCTCGTTGTATGTCCCTCGAAGTCGTCTTATATGGTCAGTGCGATCGTATCTGCGATAACTGTCAGATGCTAGAATGCGAATTGACAGTGCAAACACCGTCGAAGTCGAAGTTTCTTGCTCTCCCTGTTGTAAGCGTTATTTTGATTCAGGAAACACTAGACAATGTCTACCTTTAAGATGTATAACCGACTTATTATCAAGATTGATCAATTCGAAGTTTTGGCGAACACGCCGGTTTACCGACACTTGATTGTTAAAATCGAAGTTTTTGGTGGATATAAAAAAGTATAGTACTCCACTCGCATATGATGAGCTGTCATATATACTCTTTGAATGGGCATTCAAGATGCTAGAATGCGAAGTTACAAAGTAAACATAGTCGAAGTCGAAGTTTCTTGTTCTGCCTGTTGTGTGCGTTATACCCGCTTCGATGTCGTCTCATATGATCGTTGCGAACTTATCTGCTGCACAGGTATCTATGTGAGATGATAGAATACATAGATACAGTGTGCAGACTGATGTTGTCAGAGTATCTTCACTTGCCTTTTGTTCTCGTTATATGTCCTTTAAAGTCGTCTTATATTCTCAGTGCGATCGTCAGATTCTGGGATGCAGAGTTACAGAGTGAACATAGTCGAAGTCGGAGTTTGTTGTTTTGCCTTTTGTGTGCGTTATACCCGATTCGATGTCAACTCATATGATCGTTGCGAACTACCATGCTCCAAAGGTATCCATGTGAGATGATAGAATACAGAGATACAGTGTGCAGACTGATGTTGTCAAAGTATCTTCACTTGCCTATTGTTCTCGTTATATGTCCCTCAAAGCCATCTCATATGGTCAGTGCGATCGCATCTGCTATAACTGTAGGCATGTCAGATGCTAGAATGCAGAGTTACAGTGTAGACATAGTCGAAGTCGAAGTTTCTTGTTCTGCCTGTTGTGTGCGTTATACCCGATTTGATGTCGTCTTATATGATCGTTGCGAACAACCATGCCACAAATTTTTCATGTGAGATGTTACAATACAGAGATACAGTGTGCAGACTAATGTCGAAGTATCTTCCCTTGTCAATTGTTCTCGTTATATGTCCCTTGAAGTCGTGTTATTCGTTCAGTGCGATCATATCTGCTATAGCTGTTGGCATGTCAGATGCTAAAATGCGGAGTAACAGTGTGAGCATAGTTGTGATCGAAGTTTCTTGTTCTGTCTGTTGTGTTCGTAATATCCGCTTCGATGTCTTCCTATATAGTAATTGCGAACTCATATGCTCCAGAGGTATCCATGTGAGATGATAGAAAACAGAGATACGGTATGCGGACTGATGTTGTCGAAGTATCTTCACTTGCATATTGTTCTCGTTATATGTCCTTCGAAGTCGTCTGATATGGTCAGTGCGATCGTACCGGCTATTGCTGTAGACATGTCAGATGCGAAAATTTGGAGTTACAGTGTATGTTAGGTTAGGTTCCATGTCAGTGGGGCGAACACCTCCCCTCCATTGCGACCCCAGATGGGTCTATTGTGGCTCACCCCTAGAGGTTACAGTTCTCCGTACAATCCACATCTTTTTACAAAGTTCATGGTTGAATTGGGTGAGATTTGTCTGAAATCGATAGGTTCTAGGTTGGTAAAGCCAAATGTGTCGAACCTTAGTCTTTCTAAGCTAGAGCATGAACATAATATGTGTTCAGCCGTTTCGTCTTCCACACAACAGAACCGACAGTCCGTTTGTTGGTTCAGACCCATCCTTCCCAGGTGGTATCTTAGACGACAGTGTCCCGTAAGCAGTCCAGTCAGAATTCGCAGGTTACCCCTGCTCCATTCTAGGATCTGCCTGGTTATTTTTTCCGACGGTTTAGGCAGGAACGCCTTCAAATAGGTTAATTCTGGTAATTCGAACCAGTACGTGAGTGTTTTTTCCTCCGCCCAGCCCGAGATAGTTGTTTTCGCCGCACTTGCGGTGACCCCAAAATATGGTTCTGGTCCTATGAACACAGATTCGGTTCCCTGTTTGGCGAGGATGTCGGCTTTCTCGTTACCCTCCACCCCCTGGTGTCCAGGCACCCACAGCGAAGTGACTCTGTTGTTAGCACCCAGGCTTTCTAGGGATTCAATGCAGCTCCATACAAGCTTGGAATTCATCTTGCTGGAGCTCAGTGCTTCAAGAGCAGCCTGACTGTCTGATACAATACTGATATTTTTGTTTACTAGAGGTTTATTCGACAACTCTCTAGCACACAATGCAATTGCGAATACCTCCGCCTGAAAGATTGTAGCATATTTGCCGAGATTGACGGAAATTTCCGTCTTCGGTTTTCTGCTGAACACATCGGCTCCCACTCCACGAGGGGTTTTCGAACCATCTGTGTACATTACGTGTACGGTCTCTGGGAATCGGACTGATCCGCTTGCCCATTCGTCTCTCTTCGGGAAGAGGACTTTGAAAGACTTTTTCTCGTGTGTCTGAGTGGCCAACATGTCGGAAACCATTCCTAGAGTTTGGTGATTTTTTGTTTCACACAGTATCCCAGAGTGGTCCAGCAGTCGCCCCCCTCTGATTTGATTTTCCAATGACAGGAATCTGTAGGAAACCATCCTGGCTTCCCTCTCCAAGACAATGTGGAGGGGAGTGAGGTTCAGGAGGTTTTCCATCGCTGCCGTTGGAGTAGAGGACATCGCCCCTGTAATGGCCAGGCACGCCAGCCGCTGGAGACCAGCAAGCTTTGCCCTGGCTGTTCCCTGCAGACCTTTAGTCCACCAGACTACCGAGCCATACGTGACCATTGGTTTTACCATTGTTTGGTGAATCCAGTAAATCTGTTTGGGGTTCATTCCTCATGATTCGCCGCATACCCTTCTGAGGTTTCAGAGGAAAAATCTGGCTTTGTTGAAAGTTTTTGCCATATGGGCGTTCCAGGTGAGTCCTTTATCTAGATTGATCCCTAGATATTTCACCTCCGTCGCAAACGGAATGCTCTCTCCAGGAACCCCGACTATACAACCCACAAAAGCTGATTTGGTGTATACAGGAACTCAAGAAACGGTACACCAGGCATCCTGTACAACCACAGAATCTGTCTCGACACCAGCCCAGAAGGTAGTCACAAAAGAAATAGAAAAAAATCTTGCTCGGAATACAAGAGCTCCAGCTGAAAAAGTGAGAACTCGTTTTTTATCTACAAAGCTGACCCACTGAGTCTGGCTCGCTTAAACATTCTTCATTGTTATATTTTCTCATTGCTCATTATTAATATTAGTACTGTTATCATTATTATCGATATTATTTTTCTTCGTATCGTTAATGTTAGTATTAGTCTTATCCTTTTCATCATTATTCACTAAACCTTGTAACGTGAACTCTCAACTATTTTAACTCCTCTAGGTATAATTTCACTACGATACAATACAATACAGTACAATAAAAGTAAACTGTTTGAAATGGACCAATACATACGTGATTTCCATATTGATACTGTAGAAACTTTTTCATTAGCTAGTGCATTAGAATGTGAAGAATTGTTTTTAGTAAACGACAAAAATCGTAATTTCAAACTATTGAATCACAACATACGCTCGATAAATGCAAATCTTGATGAGTTTAAAATGTTTCTCAGTGAGTTAGATAGCGATGTAGACTGTATAGTCTTAACAGAAACTTGGCGGATTGCTGATACAAGCATATTTGGCATCAGTGGATATAACTTGATATACAATGAAGGAGATCTAAACCAAAATGATGGAGTTGTGGTTTATCTGAAATCCAATCTATCATATGAATATTCTACTGTTCTAATTAACAATATCAAAATGTTGAAAGTCGAAATCAATCTTGAAAATCGGAATAATATAATTGTTACAGCTATGTACAGATCACCATCAACCGATCCCAAAAATTTTATCGACTGTTTACAAATATTTCTGGAAAATGAAAACAATTTCGGAGACTTCAATATTTTCACTGGAGACATAAACATTGATTTGTTGAAAAAAAATGATACTTTAACTGAGTACGTAGCTACACTGAACGAATTCGGGTTTATTTCAACAGTCAATAATGTCACAAGGGCTCAGAGTGGAACAAAAACTTGTGTCGATCATATATTTTTGAAAGCAAAATACAACATATTCGATAATATACTGCCCATAGTCATCGAAACAGATATAACAGATCACTACCCTACAGCATTGCAATTGGTATTCAATGATATCAAACCGGTAACAAGTAATATTTGCGATATAAAATACATCGATGACAACAAGCTCAAAATTTCACTTGAACAGGCATGTTGGGCACCTATTTACTCTGAAATGGATCCAGATTGTGCAATGAAGAAATTTATAAACATGTTAGGGACATTCATCAATAAAGCGACTATAACAAAACGTAGAAAAAGAAAGAACACAAAAATTGCACCATGGATCACGACTGCATTAGTAAAATCGATAGATACAAAAAATAAAATGTTTAAAGAATGTTTGAGGTATCCCGAAAACATGGAACTGAAAACCCAATATAAGAATTATAGAAATAAGCTTAACACATTAATACAAAAAACCAAGGAGAGATTCTATGGAGATATGATAGAATCTAATTCATCAAATACCAAAAAGTTATGGGACGTAATAAAGAAGTTAAGCAAGAGTGATAAAGCAAAATCAGACATAAGATCAATAAAAAATGAAACAGGACTGCTGATTACAGATACACATCAAATTGCAAATGAATTTAACATGAATTTCGCTGGAATGGGTAGAAAACTCGCAGACAAAATCACAAAGAACACAAATTACATACCGACTAGGAAACGAACCCCTAACTCTTTTGTTTTATACCCTACTAACGAAATGGAACTCAAAATACTAATACATGAGCTGAAAAATAAAAAATCGGTAGGAGTAGACGGAATAAAAGCTGAAACACTCAAATATACTGCTGACTTCATAACAAAACCATTATCTTTCATATTCAATAAGTGCATCAATTGTGGTATTTGGCCTTCTTCATTCAAAGAATCCATCGTCATTCCACTTTATAAAAAAGGAGATAAAACCAAAGTGGAAAACTATAGACCAATCTCATTGCTGACTCACCTGTCGAAAATGTTTGAGAAATTAATACGAAATAGACTAACATCATATCTAGATAAATATAACCTCATATCAGAAAAACAATTTGGATTCAAAAAAAACACCTCAACAGAAGATGCAATTTTGGCGCTAACTAAGAAACTTTACAATGCCTTGAGCGAAAATAGAGCATGTTTGTGTATTTTCATAGACCTGTCAAAAGCATTCGACACTGTCAGTCATGACCTACTCTTACAAACATTGGAGGATATTGGTATAAGAAACCAAAATCTGAATATTTTCAGAAGCTATCTAATAAACAGGCGACAGGTTGTAAGAGTGAATGATGAACACAGTCAGAAAGAATCTATTGACTTCGGTGTACCGCAGGGAAGCGTGTTAGGGCCACTACTGTTCAACATCTACGTAGATGGACTATTTTCGTTGAATAGCAGTGGAAGCATAATCGGCTTCGCCGATGATACAGTAATTGTGTATGATGCTGAAAATTGGGATACACTACGAGAAAAAGCACAAAGAGATTTTTCCATAGTTAAAAACTGGCTCGAACATAAATTACTGACAGTAAATCTAGAAAAAACTCATTACTTACCAATCAGCTGCAACAGCATGAATAGACCTCACTACGACCATCTTGAAATCGCGACTAGAGACCGGATACTTTCTATATCACAAGTGAATAAAATGAAGTATCTAGGTATAATAATAGACACTAATTTGAAATGGAACAAACACATCTTGTATGTGATTAAAAAACTTCAAACCATTCTATATAAATTCAGGTACCTCAAAAAGTTTCTATCCTTACACCAGTTAAAGATATTATATTTCGCCTTGGTAGAAAGCCACCTACGTTACGGGATCGTGGGGTGGGGTGGAGCATTGCGCACACATATTAATCCACTGGAGGTGATACAAAGAAGATTTTTGAAGTTAATTCTAGGAAGATACCATAGATATCCCTCAGACGCTCTGTATCAGGAATGCACCATATTTGACATAAGGAAATTATATTATTTGAATGTAATATTGAAATATAAAAAAAATAAAAATCAAGCAAATTTGCCCACTCACAATTATGAGACTCGACTTAGACATCATCACGTTGTTCCAAAGGTGACTAAGTCTGTTTGTCAGCAATCCTTCTCTTATACTGCACCAAAAGTATACAATACTGTACCAGAGCCAATAAAGAACTTGTTAAACTTCAATTTGTTCAAAAATAAATTGAAAAAATTTGTTCATGAAACATCAAGATTTAGAATAAGCGAAATAATCGAGAATAAAATGTACTAATCAAATATTTACATACTAATTCCAAAAATGCACTACAACTCTAGTAATTCTGTCTTTCATTCTGTTAATTATTGTCAACTATTTTAGTATCATCATTATTATTAGTTATTACCATTATTACTATCGTAAGTGTTTGTTTATAAAATTGTTATTGTGGATACTTTTACTGTCATTATTGTTATTATTATCATTGTTATTATTGTTATATTATTATGCATCTTCATATTCTGATTATTTTTGTATTCATATGATTGAAATCATTGTTCTTCTTTGTTCAATGTAATACGAATACAAAATCTCGAAACAAGTGTCCCTCACTTATCGAGTGCTCGTCATTTATTCACGTATGATGTGTTATGTTACCAAATCCATATCTATTATGATTCTTTTTGTATTTTGTGTATTGTACGAATGTTGTACGAATAAATGATATTATTATTATTATTATTATTATATAGGACAGGCTGACGAAGCTTATCTAGCTTTTGCCTTTTGGTAAAAGGGATGATTACAGTTTCCGGGGGTTCACAGACATCTGCTCCCTCTCGCACCATCTGTACACAGTATTGAGGGCTTCTTGTAGGCCGTTTGAGATCGTCGCTTCGATTTCCCCTCTAACTATTAGGACGAGATCATCTGCATAGCATTGGAAATCCACCCCCTGCATGGAGAGATCGCTCAGCAGAGAGTCAACCAAAAATGACCACATAAGGGGGGAAAGTACCCCGCTTTGTGGACAACTTTTGCCGCTCTAAACCTGATCGACCCTCCACGCAGTGATGATATGACGTACCGATTTCCAATCATGGTTTTGATCCAGTTGCATATTTGCCTGCTGATTCCTCTACCTTGCATTGCCATGTAGAGTGATTGTGGTATGGCGTTATTGAACGCTCCTTTTATGTCTAGAAAGGCTGCCAGCGCAATTTCCTTATGATCTGAGGAGTGGCTGATCTTTCCTACAAGATTGTTCAGTGCTAAATCCGTTGATTTGCTTGTTTGGTAGGCATATTGATGGGGATTTAGGGGATGCTCCCTTAGATTCCCCTCTCTGATATGCCTGTCTAGAATTCTTTCTAGAGTTTTTAATAGAAACGAGGTAGGGCTGATCGGTCGGAAGGATTTGGGTAGGGAATGATTCGCCGTACCCGATTTGTGTATGAACACAACCCTCGCTGGTGACCAGCCTAACGGAATGTAGCTCCACGCCAAACTCGCTCTATATAATTCACAGTGTAAACATAGTCAGAGTCGAACTTTCTTCTGCTGCCTGTTGTGTATGTTATACCCGCTTTGATGTCGTCCTGTATGATGTCGTCGTATATGCTCGATGCGAACTGATATGCTCCAGAGGTATCTATGTGAGATGATAAAATACAGAGATACAGTGCGCAGACTGATGTTGTCGAAGTCTCCTCACTTGCCTATCAATCACGTTATATGTCCTTCAGAGTCTTTCTATATGGTCAGTGCGATCGTATCTGTTTCAACTGTAGGCAATGCAGCAATGTAGATGCTAGATCTCAGAGCCACAGTGTAAACAAAATCGCAGAATGCAAAGTTACAGAGTAAACAAAGTCGAAGTCAAAGTTTCTTATTCTGCCTAGTTGTGTGCGTTATACTCGATTCGATGTCAACTTATATGATCGTTGCAAACTACCATGTTCCAGAGGTATCCAAGTGAGATGATAGAATACAGAGACACAGTGTGCAGACTGATGTTATCGAAGTATCTTCACTTGCCTATTGTACACGTTACATGTCCTTCGGAGTCATCATATATGGTCAGTGCGATCGTTTCTACTATAGTTATAGGCATGTCAGATTCTAGAATGTGAAGTTACAGTGTGAACATAGTCGGAGTCTAAGTTTCTCGTTCTGCCTGTTGTGTACGTTATACCCACTTCGATGTCGTCTTATATGATCGTTGCGAACATATATGCTACAGAGGTATGTATGTGAGATGATATAATACAGAGATACAGTGTGAAGACTGATGTTGTCGAACTATCTTCACTTGCCTATTGTTCTCGTTATATGTCCTTCGAAGTCGTCTTATTTGGTCAGTGCGATCGTATCTGTTATAGCTCCAAAATGTCAGATGCTGGAATGCATACAGTGTGCAGACTGATGTTCTCGAAGTATCTTCACTTGCCTATTGTACTCGTTACATATCCTTCGGAGTCATATTATATGGTCAGTGCGATCGTTTCTACTATAGTCATGAGCGTGTCAGATTCTAGAATCTGAAGTTACAGTGTAAACATAGTCGGAGTCGAAGTTTCTTGTTCTGCCTGTTGTGTGCGTTATTCTTGCTTCGATGTCGTCTTATATGATCGTTGCGAAAATATATGCTACAGAGGTATCTATGTGAGATGATCCAATACAGAGATACAGTGTGCAAACTGATGTTGTCGAAGTATCTTCACTTGCCTATTGTTCTTGTTATATGTCCTTTGAAGTCGTCCTATATAGTCAGTGCGATCGTATCTGCTCCAACTGTTGGCATGTCAGATGGTAGAATGCAAAGTAACAGTGAAAATATAGTCGAAGTTTCTTGTTCTGCCTTTTGTGTGCGTTAAACCCGTCTTGATGTCGTCTCATATGATCGATGCGAACTGATATGATCCAGAGGTATCTATGTGAGATGAAAAAATACAGAGATACAGTGTGCAGACTGATGATGTTGAAGTATCCTCACTTGCCTATTAATCTCGTTATATGTCCTTCAAAGTATTTCTATATGGTCAGTGCGCTCGTATCTGTTTCATCTGTAGGCATGTCAGATAATAGAATCCAGAGCCACAGTGTAAACATAGTCGAAGTTTCTTGTTCTCCCTGTTATATGCGTCATTCCCGTTTTGATGTCGTCTCAAATGATTGATGCGTACTGATATGCTCCAAAAGTATCTATGTGAGATGATAGAATACAGAGATACAGTGTGCTGACTGATGTTGTCGAAGTATCTTTATGTGTCCATTGTTCTTGTTATCAGTCCTCCAGAGTCGTCTCATATGGTCAGTGCCATCGCATCTGCTATAACTGTATTCATGTCAGATGCTAGAATGCAAAGTCACAGTGTAGACATAGTCGAAGTCGAAGTTTCTTGTTCTGCTCGTTGTGTGCGTTATACCCGATTTGATGTCGTCTCATATGATCGTTGCGAACTACCATGCTACAAAGGTATTCATGTGAGATGTTACAATGCAATGATACAGTGTGCAGACTGATGTCGAAGTATCTTTACTTGCCAATTGTTCCCGTTATTTGTCCCTCGGAGTCGTCTTATATGGTCAGTGCGATCGTATCTGCTATAGCTGTAGA